>VUQK01002586.1:51076-66380 GCA_015106715.1 Bujurquina vittata
GACAAAATTAGCCACGTGACAAAATAAGCCTGGTTTCATTACAGCTGTCAGATCCTACAGCTAACTTAAAAATGGCTAATTTTGTCACGTGGCTAATTTTGTCATTTGGTCCAGTAATGATATAGGAAACCATGGAAGACTGCACTCATGCATCCTTTCAATCTGTCTGCATTTGTGTGTGTGCGTGCGTGTGTGTCTGCAGTGGCTGAAAAGACCACTGGAGCTGTCGGGAACATCGTCGCTGCTACCGGTCTGGGGAAGAAAGACGAGTTCCCAGCTGACATGAACGTATGTACTGCACATCCTTACAGAGTAACACGCTGCTTTATCTTCTGCAGAGGGACAGAACAGTACAGCAGTGTGCTTAGACACACCTGACAGAAATTACCTGTGAAATCGTATTAGGATTACAACACTGCTGTCTTAAGCGTGGTCAGTATTGCATTATAACAAGGGCTTCAATCATCAGTTATTTTTGCTCAATAAATAATCTAACCTTTACATACTTTATCAACATTTTTTTTCTTTGTGAAAACTATTTTAACTATTACAGGTATGTTATAGGTCTTCAGATTGCTTGTTTTTCCATTATAATAGTCAAAAACCTTAAGCTTGCACATTTTCCCACATCCCAAAATACAGCATAACTCAGGGAAAATAACAGCTTGTATAATTCATTCATTTTTCTATTTTCTATTTTCTAAGTGCCAGAAGTTTAATAGTTTCCAGCTTTCTCAGAAGTTTGAATTTAGCAATGTATAGTACACTACTGTTTTAATTTTACCACACCATGGCCCCTTCCTATAAGATATAGTAGAGTTGTACATGAAGAAATAGGCTATATTTAATTCATTTATTTATAAGATGTACTTTACTTTTTATGTTATTCTTTTTATGCTTTATTGTTGCAAAACAGTAGTTCGTTTCTACAGGATTGGGTGACTTAAGAGACTGTTTGGCATTCCTCAGGTTAATCAAACTAAATGTGCTAAATTGATGACCCTTAAAGACAGTTCACATAATGAACTAAATACAAAGCCTACCCAGTATATGTGTGCTAACAATGCAAAAAACTTACTGTTTATAACTGACTGGGCTTTATTAAAGTCTGCACGTATGCCTGAAAGCAAGTGGAAAAGACAAATCTGTTCCAAACTTATGGCTCAATTGCAGTTGGCAACTTGCTCTAAGTTATGCTCATAAAAGTCTGGACAGGATTGTGGAAGGAGTAGAGCCAGATTTAGACAGCAGGGGTAAATCTGATGAATCTGCATGTCACTCCAAAACAGAATTACTAGTGTGCATTTTGACTGTTTTATTCTTCTGCTGTCAGCAAAAGTGTGCACTGTACAAAATTTGTGTTTACTGTCTGAACAAGTTTGCTTGTGTCTTGACTTTAAAAGAATGTTTATTCATCTGCTGACAATAAATAGTACACTGATTATTGCTTTTATACAGTTATTATGACTAAAATATACTTACAGTAGGCTTTGTTACATTTATTTTATTAATGAAGACTTCTGCTGTCTGCTCTGCATGCAGAGCTGCATTCAGTCTATTATAAGGGTGCAGTTCATATTCTATTCACTGTTCAGGTGCCTTATGACCGCAACAGTGTCTCTGTGGGGCTTTCACCTCTCTAAAAACACACAACCTTTCCATTATACCACCACCACCACTAAATCCTCTTGCCCATTGACCTCAGTGTCACTGCTTCCATCCCCTGCTTTCATCAGTAACATTTTTAGGCAGTCTGATCTTAGTGATGCAACAAAAAGCACAAAAATATGGCTTGCCTCAGCAATGGTGAAAACTGCTTCTAGCAAAGTTTGGAGGTTTGAATGGCACATGTTTTATTAAGACGCTGCTTTTCTTTTGTTTCCTTCCCTTTTAATGACCTGGAGATGCACTGTCAGTATGTTGACGTTTTGTCTGTCTCTGCCAGACTGTCAGTGACACAGTGAGGTCCTCATCCTGTCCTAATCCTTCATCACTCAGAGTTGGACCCTCTCCACTGACTCGCTAATCTAGTAAATCTGACAGCTTGCTCTAATAGGCTTCTCGAAGGCGCCATCTGAGTGATAAAGCTCCTCATTTCAGCACCCTCACAACAAACTGCTAAACTGTTGACACTGTAATCAAATGTGCACGGCTACTTTTTGGGTTCAGTTTTAGCTTTGTTCGCCTCTATTTCATACCGCAAAATTTCACTTGCACACCCATTTAAGTGGCAAATTCTTTAAAACCCTAATTTAAAATGCATTACACAGTCTGAACAGAAGTCTTGCCGTAGTCTCGACTCAGTTCAAATGTGCGTCCAATCAGAAATACAACTTATCTTTCCCACCTGGTGTTCTCGCACAAACAGACTATTTCATGTTCACTTTTTCTCAGGCAACGATCCGTCTAATTAGGCTTGTCTTTGCAATAGTTTTCCATTGTGGAGCTTAGACCATGCTAATCGTGTTGGTGGGCATGCAGCGGTAACAAGCCTGATACAGCACACAGGATTACAGGCTGTTCTTCTCTGACCTAATTGACTTGATTAGTGCTGGGTTTAAAAATAAATGTGTGGTGGTGACCCACTAGCTTTGTTTCAGGGGAGCTTTATCTGTTTAAGAAAGCTGTCAGAAGCACTTACTGTATCTTGTATGTCCACACAAACTATGGCATTGTTAACAGATTTGCAGTATTATTTCAAATAAAGGAGAGGTTTATATATATATATATATTTCTTATTGTCACCAGACCAAAACAACAGTGATCTGATCATGCAAACAAGTGTTGCTCAGATGTGTATTACTCCACAAGTGTTTGAGTGAGGTTTGCTGCGCACCACAGAGAATGTCTATTTTAGAAAGTTATTCCTCTTTAAAAGCCACTTTTAAGCAGAAGAAAGAGACAATTTGGTTTGTGCATGCCGCCACAGGGTGGTTCCGTAAGAACGAAGTAATGACAGATTAATGGACTTTTCTCTCCCCAGACTGTGCCAACCTTATCCTTACACTCCAGTGACATAGCTGAGTGTCTGCAATAAATTTGCTGCGAGACTAAGAATTTAAAGCCACACAGACAGGTCTGCATGGCTTTTTTTTAAAGCTAAAAAGCTATATTCAGAATCATGATACAAGCTCACAATAATAAAAATAATAGTAGTCTTAATGTGCTAATGTCAAGCAGGTGATCACCTTAGCTTTGCAGGGTTGTCAGCTGTCATGCTCAATAAACTCAGAGGAAAGACTCTGAGTTTGGTGAGTGCCGGCTGCTTCATATACACATATAGCACAGTAGTGGTCATTTCATTCATCAGTGATTAATATTAATTATCAGAAATAAAGCAAAGGTAGGTCATGATCCAGCTACACCTCAAACAGATGAGCTGTCCCACACAATCACAGTTTTACGGTTGAATAAGTTGTTAAAATGAGGCTAATTGATTCCTACTCTCCCTCACAGCTGTGGGGGCATTTTAGTTTTACTTTCATTAAAAGTCTGATCTGCTGAATTGAGTGAAAAATATTATTCTTATTAAGGATTTTCAAGTTTTCTGTGGAAGCTGGCTAAAAGATTTTCGGAACAACGTAGACGTCCCCATAATTATTAATGACTTATTTGGGCTGTTATTATGTTGTGGAAGTAATTCTTACCATGAAATACGCTGTGACACCACTGTTAGTGAGATCTTTAAAGAGCCAGTTCACCCAAACTTGTCAGTAGTTGGGAACCCAAAGTAGAGTGTACACCTGAGATTGATGGGGGGCGTTTTCTGGTATTCTGATGGTGGCAGGAAGATCCATTGAAATCCATTGAAAAGTTTGTACCAGTACATTAGATGAGACGAGAGGGTCAGAAAAAGCATTTGCGTCGTCCCTAAAGCGCTTCAGCAAAACTCCCACAAGGTTGTCTAACAGCTCTTACTGTTTTTCAGAAGTAGCTTCCCAAATCCTCCGAGAGTTTGATCAAACCTGGATGAAATTAAATTTGGTTTGTCTTTTGCACAACATCCAACCAAAATTGAAGTACTACACATCTGTTCTTGCAGTACTTTCTGTGATTTTATTTTTTCAAGTATAACTGTGCCTTGATTTATGAATTTGTACAAAAAGAACATGAAAAAAGATAATTTGGGGGGTTTTCCTGGGTAGAAAAAGTACAATAAAACAAACAGGTTGATGGTGTATGCATGATGTATGTTTGCTTCTATTTTTATGAATCTTTCCTTTCTTCATCTTTATTTTTGTCTCACTTTCTAGCCTGAGGAGTACGGGCAGGAGGCCATGGAGGGCCAGGGAGAGGCAATGCTGGAGCCAGAAGGGGAGACATATGATGAGTCCCAGCAGGTAATCAGCCTACAATATGCAAAGCACACACATGGCTCTGCTCTATCAACAAAGTATCACAGGAATCAGCATCTAAATTGAACTATAATTAAATTTTTGTGTCAAAGCTGGTAAAAAAGAGAAATAAAAATCTAAAGTCGTAGACATGAGACAGGGATGAGTCCATTCACTTGCAGTAGATTGAAGTTCATCAGTATTCACGAGCTCTGCGTGGATACACGTTTTAGCTGTATTGGATTTCAATAGCACTCCACACTTGCCCTCCACTTGTGTCCCACACAAACACTACAGCTCACGCTGAGGTAATTTTTCCTTTCTGCAGAAATGATAACAGAGGGCTTAATAAGCCAATTGCCACACAGCTAGTACAGTGAATATAGCACCACCTACTTTCGATGAGCACCGGGTATGTGTCCGTGTGCACGAAGGAGGTATGTGAGTCTGACACAGATGGTTATTTTTGGAATTTGGCTGTCATGGGCGAGACAAACTGTGCAGAACTGATGGCTTTGAGAAGAGATTTTAAATAGCTATGATAGTATGTAAAAATATCACACAGTGCACATAATGTCAAAAGTCTGGCCGTGCTAGTAAGAAAACACAAGCACAGTTCCAGTGTGATTCTCGGTGAATGTATACAGTATATTTTCCGAGTCAGATAAAAGAAGATTTAATTTCAGATTTTATTGATCTCCAATAATGATCCATTTATTCTGTGCATTTACTTTGATTTTCCTTTAGTTCCTATCTAAATCCTGCATCAGTGGATTGCAGCGGTAGTCGGGGGAAAGAGTAAAGCAAAGATATTCCCTAAGATCCAAATGAAAAGGAAATTTCTGCATGGCTGTAGGGTGTATCATCCTTGTCCTCCTCTCTCCTCCTATCTCTCTCCTCTACTCATCCACGTCTCATTCCCTTCCCCCATCCTTTGCTACACCAGCGGTGTACGAGCTCAGTCTGAATGGGTGTGGTGATGACGCTCTCTGCCTCCGTGCATTGTGGGTAATGTCAGGGTCTCCCTGCATTGCTGTAAATATGGAGTCTGAGTGCTGCAGAATGAACGAAGCCATCACAGGGAGGAACTAAAAAAAAAAATCTGTGTCATCCAGTATTACTCTTGGCTTTGTGAATTCATTAGATGACATAAGACTATTGGAGGCTGTGTTATTTATTTATTTTTTCACGATCATGTGTGGTGGAGGCGTGTGCAGGGTTGCGGGGATATGGGGAATGTGCTCACGACACACGTCCTTGATGCAAGTGCAGTCCTGTGCTGCCCTCTGCAGGTTCAAGAGAAGCACTGAACGTGCTGAGGAGCTCAGACACCTTCTATCTGCTGTCTTTTGCTACAAGAAGCTTTGTGTCAGATACTCTGCTTAAACAGATTAAAGTTTAATTGTGATTTTTCTTTAAATATAGACTCACCGTTGAAATGAATCAGGAGCTTCTCTGTGCTGCAGATCCTCATACAACCTGTTCTCCTTTTCCCCAGGAGAGCCAGGACTACGACCCGGAAGCATAAGAGCATCAATCGAAGCCACCGTCCAACCAGCAGCACAATAATATTTCTAATAATAAAAAGGACAAATGCTGAAATTATTACAATTATATTCCTGTTGCAAAAAACAAAAAACAAACAGAAAAAAAACAACTACAAAAAACACAAGCATTCCCACTGAAAAATGTTCTTCCTTCAAGACAAATCTTTTATTATTATATATTGTAAATGTCATGTTATTAATGTAATGTGTTGGGTGTAGGTATTTATTGAGATGTAGGATTTGTCCTTTCTGTCTCATTTCCTTGATTCCCTCCCAATGAAATGAGACCAGAGCCAGGGCTTGTGACTTTGTACTTGTGTGTATCTGTATTTAGAAATGTGCAATAGATGTTCATCATCTTCCAATGACACATTGGGAGTGGGAAAAAATAAATATGACTGGTTGCAAACAGATATGAATACAATAATATCCTCCTAAGTGTCAACAATGCCTGTTTGTGGATTTTATTTTAATTTTGCATTTCTTTGGAAATTTAATTTGAATGTTTTTTGAAGTAAGAGTTTTTTACATTGTATCTTTATGATTGCTTGTGAAATCATTCCAGTAAACTATCTGTTAGAAACTGACAGAGTGTATATGTTTGTGTGTGTGTGTGGGCGTGTGTGTGTGCGTGTGTGTTTGTGTGTACTGAAGATTTTATCAAGTTAAAAGTCAGTATATTATGTCTTGGAATCATAATGGTTGTCATATCAATATGTGCTTTAAATTGCAGGACTTGTCAATATAAAGGGTTATGTGTTAAGCCAGGCATACAAATCCTCTGTAAATAAAAGGTTAAAAAACATTTGTTAGTGTTTTTTAATAATGTTTAAACTCCCTTTTTGCACTGATCACTCATTACAGTTGAAATCTTTTCCAAAGTTGGCCTCAGTAAGAATTAAGCATTGCCCTTGCATGTTTATCTTTTTGCTCGCTCATGTCTGGGGCTTGATTGCAGGATGTGTAAAATCTGCTGAGTAGGCTCTGGCCGTTGACACAATACTGCCATATTTGGGATGCCAGTCTGATCGTGCCTCTTTTGGTGGGTTTTGTTTTGGTTAATCCAGCTGGAACGTGCAGGCTTGGTGGTGCTGGGCTCAAACAGGGGGTATTAAACAGCTGCTCCTCCCGCTATCAGATCAGACGGATGTGTGGAAGCTGCAGGGACAAAGACAGGAGCCATGGCCTCGTTCAAGAAGTCCTTTGAGAGCCTGAAAAGCACCAGCCACTCAGCCACAAAAGGAGTCACAGACACTGCAGGTACAGACCAGTGTACCAGACTTGGAAGCGAGAGAGTTGTATTGCAATTATTACATTTATTAATGCATTTTCTTTCACAGAAATGTTTTTCTAATAGTTTTTGCTTTAAAATGAAGTCTTGAAAAGTCAGTTAAGAGCCTGTGATGTGTTTCCAGTGCAGGCGGCTGAGGAAGCCGTGCAGCAGGTGGCAGACTCCTCTAAAGAAACAGTCAACACAGGTAAAGTGCACATTCTTTCTTTGTGGTGTCATATAATGCATGCAGACACAAGCTGTCATATTGCTACCAGTTAGGGCAGTTATAAGGAAAAAAAATGTATATGAATTGTAAAAACTCTTAGAATGAAATTGTATCATTATTATATAAGTATTAATGTCTTACAGTGTGCATGAAAATGTCAACAGACAAAAACAGTCAGATTTAGATTGTTTCAAATTGGTTTTAGAACCAAATCCTTAGGTTATTAGAGAAATTTGAAATGGAGGATATGAATAGATTATATCTGACAATCATAAGATTTGCTGCAAGGTGAAAATATTAGTGTGATATTTTTAATCCACCTCTATTCAGTTTCTCTAGCAGAATAGTAAAGATTTGTTGTTTAACTGATTTCTCTTTTG
The DNA here is from genome assembly GCA_015106715.1 of Bujurquina vittata. Lineage (NCBI taxonomy): Eukaryota > Metazoa > Chordata > Actinopteri > Cichliformes > Cichlidae > Bujurquina > Bujurquina vittata. Next base: position 58,837 of record VUQK01002586.1, read on the forward strand.
TTCTACTCGGACTTTTCTTAAAGCCGCTCAAGAAGCCAGCAGGCAGACTCAGACAGCCATTGGCAAAGCTGCAGACAAGGCCACGGACACCATCAAAGAGTTTGGACAGAAAGCTGAGTCCAAATGATCCCTAAAGAATGAGCACTTCTAGCTGTACCTTAAGCCAACTTGTCTGATCATCTCTAAGGTTTAGACAGGTAAAATTGTTGGGATAGAAGTATGCTGGCATCAGCAAACTGAAAAAGAAAAGATATGAAGACTATATATATCTTTATATTGTTGACATTCCAAAAGAAATGTTTATAAATTGTCTTTTCTAATTTTCCATTTGTGTTTTTTTCTTTTCTTTTTTTTTCTTTTTGACTGTTTTTGCAAAATAAATAAATTTCAACACCTTTCTTGGGTTCATAAAATGTGATATCCTGCCACACACAGTAGAGATAACACTGTTAGTAGCTCTGCAGGCACTGTATCTGTGATGCATCCTGTTTTTGCTCTGTGGAGCGCACTCATCATTGAATCACCACGGTCATCATTATTACCAACACATTGCTGAGAAGATGGCCTTTGGCAGGCTGATGGCCCCTGATGAGAGTGTGATCAGAGCCGGTCTACCTTGGTCCTCAGTAGCACACCTCCCCTACATCCCACTACGTGGTTGCTAGGCAACAGAACTCTGTGGCAGCCTTTGAATTAACGGTGAGAATACTTATGTCAGTACACAATGTTCCGGCCAAGCTGCAGCCCACTTCTGTGCTACAAGCAAGTCAAGGAAAGATTCTCAAAAAAAAATAAAAAATTAAAGAAATGTAATCGTCCTCGGCCCCACTCAATCACTAGAGGCGAGCAGAATTACAGAGGCTCTAGAGAAATATGTGTCGCAAAGCGGGGAGATTGGAGGGGAATGACGAATGAGTATGAAAGACTTGGTGATTTACAAGTGTTTGTTTGTGTGGGAGGCGAAGCTCTGCTGCTCCCAGGCTCCTTCAGCTAAAATTCTCTGTTGTGTCTTTCAAGTACAGATGCAGAACACTCACTGTTACGAATATATCTCTGATTTCCTTCATAAGCTTTGAGTTTGCGAGACTTTTTGGCGCGGGTGGGGGTCCTGCAGTGAGCCTGTGATTGTCTGTCTTCATGAAGCGGAATGGACTTTAAAGCATTTATTTATCTTTTTGTATTTTTTACTGAGATTTAGATTTTGTTAAAAAGCTGTGATCAAGCAAAATGTGGCCTTGACACACACACACACGCGCGCACACACACACACACACACATTGCTGTTTTAGGATCAAAGCAGTGGTACAATAGTTGCTAAGAGAAATCCCTCTTCTGCATACTTCACCCTCCCTCCCTCTAGAAGCCCTCGCAGTGATCATTTGTAATGACGTGAAAGGTTTTATCACCAATTCATGCCTCCTTTAAAATTTCTCCAGATTAGCCAGTTCACAGTTTTATGTTAGTGCACGCAACTGCCATTGTGCTTCTATGAGAACCTGAAGTTAATTACTATGATTTACTCCTGATTAGAGAGCTGAAGAGAGAATTTTGCCATTACATTACCACTCGCTGCCAGAAACACGACCGTGGTTTCCAGGGAAACTGGAAATGTGAAGCTTTTCAACAGACACAGCCACAGCCTAAAGAGCGAGGATTGCCTAAGATAGATTCTTCTAGAGACAAACCTGTAGCCACTGCAATCAGCATCAATCACCGGGGGATATGTGCGGACAGATGTTTGTCTCAGTCAGTGCTGAGATTCGCAATGTTTGACCCAAATCTGAAGAGTTGTGGATTGGCTTCAGTCTGACTTTAGACTGCTGAGGTATGTCCTAATTTTTCTTTAAAACATGCTTGTTTTATAGTTACAATTTGGCAGCAACTCTGAATTCATGTGCACACTATTCGTGTTATGTAATTATGGACTAAAATAGAATTCAGAGAGGAGCTGGTAATGAGATATTTTTAGGGCATGAAGGTTTGACTTCATTTTGAAACAAATATTGAATAAAAGCAAATATTTTAGCTTAAAGTACCCTGTAATACTAAAGTTAGTGTTCAAGCAATTTCCATCAAGCAGTAGCAGTGATGCTCGCGTGTCTGTTTGAATAACTGACATCAATTTCGTTTCCTTTCACATTAGAGAATATTTTTATCCTCCACTTGTGCTTGGGCTTGTTACCGATTATAAATTGCAGACACTTTCACATCGCTGTGTTATTCCTGCAGGTAAATCTACCCCTTTAATGCAGAGACAGAATGGGAAGTCTTAAGGACGAGAGGAGAGGTCTCATGGAGGACCACCAGCCTTGTGAGAAGAAGGATAATGGGGGGAGTCCAGGAGGCTCAGATGGCATCGCTGCACCTGAAGGACCTCAAGTGTACAAGAGTCAAGAGTCAACCGCTCAAGGGGACTATCAGCCGGCACTACACGTGAATGTCAGCTCTGTCGAGGAGAGAGAGGAAAAGCTAATATCCAAAGATCAAGTGCTTTCAGGAGGGGAATACGACAGCACTGACCTATCAGACACTGAACGAGTTAAAGACTGTGCACACACTGAGCCTGATAAAACGACAGCTGCAAATAATGAGGCAGCGGTGTCTATTAAGTTCCTGAGTGATGGAGATGAAATTCCGGAAGAAATGTTTGAGGATGAACATCATCACAGAGAAAAAGATGCAGGAACTGAGAAAATCTCAGTTGCTGTGCCATCGACTCCAGACCCTTGTGACCCACGTTCCCCGGCCCCTTTTGGGCAGCACCACATGCGCACACAGGTGAGCCTCGAGGTGGTGCAGTGCTGCTCAGCAGCCACCAGCCCCATGACTCCCCCAGAGGGCAGCCATTCTTTCTTCTTCCCAAGTTCTTTTGGGAAATCTCAAACCATGGCTACTGACACTAAAGACGCAGAGATGCAAGTGGGTCAGCAAGTGGAGTTCTGCTCTGTCGCCACATCCCCCATGACCCCAAAGACGCCGTATAGCACGGCTTTCCCGGAGTTTATTGGGAGAGAGACGGTGCAGAAGGATGAGAAAGTGAAAAAGAAGGAGGAGCAGAGGGAGACTGGCCAACAAGAGACAAAAGGTTCAGCAGAGCCTGAGTCAGAAACAGCTGAAACTTGGAAATTTACTACATCAAAGGAGCTGACTGAGAGCTCCACCAACTGCCTGGATGCTGGGTTAATAGAGTCACACATAACTGTGGAGGATAGTAATCAGCAGTGTAAGCAGCAGAGGATGGGAAGTATGGATCAAGACATTACAATCTTGGTGACCCAGCATGGCAACAATGAGGAGGAGGAAACAGATGAGGCTGAGTCATTTTTTTATTCTGTTGGACCGGAGATGGTCAAAATAGATGAAGATGAAGTTGGAGAAGCTAACAGTGATGTAAACAGGGAGGATGGGAAGGAAAAGGTCTCTACTGAAAGTGTTACTCTTGATCATGTGAGCACAAATGATGCACAAACTAAAGAACCCTCTGATGCTGCTGCTGCTGTTGATGAGCATCCAAAAACATGTGTGAGATTTGAACAGCCCGAGGTCAAAGACAACAAAGATGCATGTGCAGAAGAGAGAGATGTTTCTGTGATAAAATCTCCCATTCCTGAATCACCAGCTCCCTTCGGCTGCCACAACATCCGCACACAGGTGAGCCTCGAGGTAGTGCAGTGTCAGTCTGTGGCCACAAGCCCCATGACCCCTCCTGAGGGGGACCACGCCTTCTACTTCCCCGCCTCTTTTGGAAAATGTGGGGCTGTGGGTGCAGAAACTAAAGATGCAGAGATGCAGGTTGGTCAGCAGGTGGAGTTTCGCTCTGTCGCTACAGCACCCATGACCCCAAGAACTCCCACGACCACAACTTTCCCTGAGATCAGGAAGGAGACTAGTGTAGAGGAAAAGATAGTAGAGGAGGAAGAAGATAAGAATGTGGAGGTGATGGAGGAGAAAGTAACTGAAGAGAAGAAGGTGGAGGCAGTTGAAGAGAACGAAAAGGAGGAATTAAACTGTAACGAGAAAGATGAGGAAAAAGATGATGAGAAATGTGAGGAGCCGGTGCAGGAGGTGAACTGGGATGAGAAAGGGATGACATGGGAGGTATACGGAGCTGTGGTGGAAGTTGCAGTGCTGGGCTCAGCCATACAGAAACACCTGGAGAAACAGGTGAAGAAGCAAAAGAGGCAGTCCTCCATGCCTCCGCCTCCTCCACTCAATCCCTCAGCCATGCCCCTGGCCTCAGAGACAGCCCAGGGAGGTTCAGGTAAGGGCCGGGCAGGAAGGAGAGGGGAGCAGGATGGGAAAGTGAGTCGACGCAGAAGAAATCCCTTCCGCCTGCTGATGGAGAACATGCAGCAGCCACACTGTTGCTCCAGAGCTCATACCACAGAGTGACAACAGAGGAGATTTTGCATGGTATCTGATATATGCGGCTGCAATCCAGCACCTTCACTGAATGACATTGTCTTGACAGTTGTGAGAAAAGAAAAATCACACCTTCACTCAAGACAAGCAAGCACAAAAGCATTTAATATAAAGTTTGTACCAAGAAGCATTCATTGCTGAGAAACAGCCATAAAGTATGATTTATCTTTTTTTTTTCTCCCACTGATCTTTCTTATTCAAAAATCTCTCTGCACACGCTGACAGAGTGATCGACGTTTGGGGAAATGAGAGCGATATATCAGCGTCATGCTTAGCTTGACTCTCCTCCTTTAGTGTTGTTCACTGAAACCATTCAGTTGTCCACTGAGTCATTTTAGCTGTTGGTGCTTTTTTTCCCCACTCACCTCACACAATATGAAGCCATGGCAACCAGCTTTTCTTCTTTTCTTCTTTCTTCTCCTGGTTGCTGAAAAGCTTAACACATCTGTGGCAGAGACATGACGGTATAGTGACAAGTTTCGAGTGTTTATAACCTCGTGGTGTGGCGGAAACTGAAATCAATCAAGGGGAGTCTCTACCATCGCTGCAGGCTTTTGTATGTCTTATATACTGCTTTATATTTGGCACAGTGTTTGACTTATTTGTATTGTGAAAAGTGTAAAAATGTACCGATGACGCGCACAATCACCTTTCGAGGAAAGTAAGGACTCTTGAGATCAGGGTATTTTTAGTCACGACTGCCACGATAAGTGATCCTGTTGTAAATTATGTGATGGCAATGATTTTTAAATGTATTTTAATTCAGCAGCTGTTGCAGTGTCAGTGATGTCTGTGTTCACGCATTTAACTTCAAATCCACATTCGAAGAAACGGAATTTATTCATGGATTGCACTTGTGTTACATTCATTTAGGTGTCAGTAAACAGTGAATAATCTTTTCAATCTGCTGCTTGTTAGAAGTCACTCTGCATGAGTTTGCTGTTTTTATTTTGTTTGTTTTTTTCCCTCCTGCATCAAGAATTTCAGAGCAAACACTGACAAATGAAACATGCAAGATAGATTTTGGCAGACACACAGTTATAAATAAGAATTTCATCCATACGCTGACATTATGCAATTATCTGTTTGTTTTTCTGATTTATGTGTTGGCATAACTTATAATACATTTTACTTAAAAAGCAATTCAATTCCATTTTTAACCCACTGCTTAATATATTAACAAAAATAAAGTGATTCACATGTGCATCAAGCAAGAGTTTTATGTGTTTAACTGCTGCTACTCTCCTTTGTTTTGTTTTTTTTATACTGCATGGATTGAAAAAAATTGAAGAGTTTGATGTTTTTAGGTCAGAATATTGATTCCACTCTCATATCGATGTACAAAATATGAAGCTCCAGCAAACAGGCAATTGATAATGTTCAGCTCTCCAACTAAAAACAGAGTTAAAAGCAAAAAATCCATGAGATCAATACACTTTTTTATCATTACATCATTTCCTCAGAATAGCAAATCTCCTTTTGGTTTAGTTTTATGCTTGTAAAGGATGTTTAGGTAAAATGATTCAAGAATTTAAGAACTTAAGACTTTAAGAAAGCTACATCTGTAAAAGAGAGAAGGCTATTTGATGAGGTCTTCATCCAGTGCTGTAAAAAAAGTGTTTGATTTGGTTAGCCTGATTACAAAGAAGCTACATTTGTCCATCTGGTGCATCTGGCCGTCATTATTTACATTATAAGTCTGTGGTGTCAAACACAGGGTTACTGTAACCCATGAGAGGGTTGTCACTGGTTTTCTTTGAGGAAAACTGGGCCAGTGCTGCACCCAAAGGCTCAATGTACTCGGGCGGCCTGTCGTCTTCATCCTCTTCCTGAATCATACTCTGATGCAGAGCACACAAAGTTTTCATAATTAGACAATATTCTAATAATAATAATAATAAGTACTAATAAAGATGCACTTCAGAATATGAACTCACCATGTCAGATTTCATGTCCGCAGAGTTGAAGCTTAGATGGCTGAGGGAGGAAAAACAAAAAAGAGAACGAGAGAAACAGATGATATGCACAAATGATCATTTCAGGATTTTTGATTTAAAAACAAAGACGCTGGAAGCAGAAAGCCAGCATGCTGTCACAAAATGTTCACGTGGAAATCATCCAAGTGTATAGAACAGCACAGCTACAGAGTGGTGAGCGCAGCTGCGTGTCTGCGTGAGCCACCTTATCAATCTGTGCTGATTGAGCAAGTAACTGCTCTCTGTTGACAGTGGAGAGATTTGCAGAGAGGGTTGCTTTTGTTCTACCTGACTTTGTCGTCATCCGAGCTGCTCTCTAAGTCTATGGCCGTGTCGATGTTGAGGTTGAGCACAGGATTGGCGCTGTCAGAGGGAGATGATATTAGTCAGAAGGCAAACAAACGTATAAATTATGTTTTACATGTTTTACAGTTTTACATTGTTTCTTTAATTGATCTTGTTAATGATTTTTTGCCTCCTCACCCCTCCATGGTGTACTTGTTGGTTCCAGGTACCACAGGACCACCTTTCTGGTTGTCAGAATTCACCATGGATGCAGAGTTCGCGGCTTTAGCAGCCTTCAGCTTCCTTCTGTAGCTGTAGTGTGGAATGATGGATGGTTAGTACAGAGATTCCTTGCTGTTGATAGAAGCTTTGAATCATAGGTACCACATTTTATTACTTTCGGCGAGTGCACAGCATTGAAGTCGTGAGGATAGTCAGCACAATGACGAGGCCTGCCACCATCCCCAGCAGGACAAACTTAACAGTATCCACCGTTTTTTCTTCTTCAGGAGGGTTCCCCTGAAGCACAAGTTTCAGGTTTAGAATATTATACGTAGATCTTGATTCTAACACAGGTTTTAATTATGATCAGACATCTTATTTATCTGCAATAAATTATTTTGTAAAAGGAAACAACAGCAGCACTCCTGTTATCCCTCAAGCCACTGGTGCATGGGAACAGTAGCAATAAGAAAAATGGAAAGAGGCAGGTTTAAAAAGTAATAAAAGCCATACACCCTGAAGAAGGCTCAAGCCAATATGTGTTAGTGTATTTTTAATGTCTTTAGACCAGCATGTCTCAAGGCAAGTTTGGAAAATGTCTTTTCCAGTTGGAATCTTGCTTGCCTTTTTTTTTTTTTT
>VUQK01002586.1:66400-80763 GCA_015106715.1 Bujurquina vittata
TTTTTTTGAATGGGCATAACTGAAAAAAAAGCTAAAATCCATCTCAAATTAGGTGAGACTTATTCTGAAGATCATACGTTAGGAATTCTGCAGCATTTATTTCAGACAAAAGCATCAGTGGTTATTAGACACGGCACATTTATAACTCCTATCCCACAATTCAACCTGCTGGTGGTGCCAGAGTGCTTGTGGAGCAGACTGTCCCCAACCGCCCTGCCCAGTCTAAAATACTCTCTTTTAGTTTAGGGCCCACCACTGGCTAATTAGCAAAAAGAAGGGGGAAAAAAGATGAAGCAATAAAAGAAAAACAGTGGATGTTTAAACAAGTGTTTTGTGTGCTTTTGATGCATTCAGATAACATTGTACTTACAATGTTATCTAGCCCAAGGTCTATCAGTACAGGATAGTATTCAGGATCAGAGAGCATTATTTCCACTTGAGTAGAGGTAAGGGCCGTTCCATTGGCATAGACAAAATAGGCTACTACAACAGTTTTCTCTGCAGCCCTGAGAGAAGCATAAAAAAACACACAAATTAAATCCACGTATTTTAGCTGTTCCTTCAGTTTGTCAAATAACTGATCCTGAGTCTGTCTACAGGTGCAATGACTCCACCTAGTGAGCAACAACAGCGTACAAATGAACAGTTAAAGATTATTTTGGAGCGTCTGCCTGCAGCAACCGGTGATTTATAATCTGAATTCACTCAAATTTGAGCAGATGTAGAAGGAGCGTACCTGGATGTTTCACTGTTGTCAGGTTTAATAGAAGCAATTTCAACAGCAGCCTTAGTGGCACTCATAAGTGCCCTAGAAGAGCCCCAAATGAGGAAAAAAAGAGGGCAGGTTAAAGTGATGAAAGAATGAAAGAATAGCAAACTAGACCAGAGTCGAGCTTCACTAATAATCCAGATGTTACCTTTTGATTTCAGGGAGCCTGTTTTGAACTTGGACTTCAGAAACTGCAAATCTGAGTTCAACTTTGTAGGAGTCATCAACTGTGAAAATCTGCAGTATAAAAATAACAGGAAAATTAGCGCATGCTGTATGTGTTACAACCTGTTTGGAGTTTACAGCACAGGGCATGTAAATCCAGTAATGTCCATCACTTACATCCAGTACAGTGCTGGAGGAGAGGCCACCGCCATCGGTCGCAGTCACATTTACTAAATACGTCCCTTTCAGTTTCATATCAAGCGCCTCTGTAGTTCTGTGGATAGTTGATGAAAAGTAGGCTCATAAAAATATAATAAAAAAAAAAACAGCATGTGCACAGATTCCTTTTATCCCTGCTAAAATCTGAATCTAAATCTGAGTGCAAGAATAAACACCAACACATTATTAGAGCAGACTGAGATTTGGCTGTAAGAGATGACTGTACTCACTGAATCAGCCCAGCATAAACGTCCTTTTTCTGTGTGGTCTTAGCCTCAAACAGTAGCTTCATGACAGTAATTTTATTGTCAGTGTTTTTAAATTTGACTTCTGTCACTTTAAACTCAATCTCACTGTATTTGCCAGTATCACGATCTGTGGCCTGAAAGATAAGAAGAAGAATATGGTGTCTCACACATTGTTAACAGGCTGACTGGATGTTGGGTATTAGTTCTCCAGCTGTACTCACGGTGACTTCTGCGACCGATGTCCCTTTATTTGCACTTTCTGACACCACAACTGAAGAGTAAGAATAGAAATTAATGTTGGATTCACAACATACCAGCTTTAATCAACTGAGAGACAAAAGGGGCGAAAGGTTGCCTTAAATTTGTGACATTGTTTTCCACTCGCTCAAAAGATTCTAGAAATGTATTTATTCTAAGAAGAACACTCACCAAACACAGCGTCTGAGTAAATGAATTGTGGGGCATTGTCATTGATGTCTTCAATGTTGATCACCATTTGGCCTGAAACGATCAAAAGAAAAATCACAGTAACTATCATTTCTGTGAGCTGTGTGTTTTAATGTCTGTCATATCTCTATGTTTCTTCTTTTATTATCATGGTGTGGCTGCTTTCAACAACAACCCAGTGCTGACCTGTTGTTGCACTGTTGTTCTCTCCCTTCTCTGTGTACTCGTCCACCACCTGAGCCTCCACAATCGCCTGGTTGCATTGTTCATAATCCACATTTTTCTCAGGGTTGACCCTAACCTCTCCCATTGGATCCAGGATAAACCAGTCGCAGGATTCCAGAGTGTTGTTGCATCTGCATGTGACGGATACCAGCTCATAGACCAGAGAATGGTTCCCATCTACGTCTTGTCCGCTGAATTTCCCAATGGCCTCCGTTATTGTGCTGTTCTCCTTCACATTCACAGGTGATACCGGCTTGAACTCAGGCCTCTCATCGTTCACGTCCAGCACATCTACAGCCACCATCACTATAGTTTTCTTGTCCTCCAGATCTGCCGCCTGAACCTTCATATTAAAATGTTTGCCGCCAGTCTCATAGTCCAGCTCAACGTCTGGGTCCACAGTGATGTTTCCCATGTAACCTTTTGTGGCAGGAAAGGTTCGAATGATGAAGCTCCCAAAGCTCCCCTCGATGATGCTGAAAGAGATGCGATTAAACTCTGCTGTTTGGTCCAAATCCTCAGCATGAACAGAGCCAACAAATACACCTGAATGAATGAAAAATAGGAGTCAGAACCCCAACGTGCAGTTGTAAACACTTAAAACATTTTGCAGTGTCAAATACTTGCCTTTTTCTCCTTCTTTAACAGAAAATTTGTAAGATGGGGCATCAAATTTTGGGGTGTTGTCATTGACATCCTGGAATGCATCAAAAAGAAACAATGGGAGTTATCAGGTGCGCCAGGATTTACACCATCCATTGTACCTTGCTACTGTCGACTTGCTAAAATACCTACCTGTATATTAATGGTAACTGTGACATTGGTGGACAGCGGGGGAGTGCCCTTGTCAGTAGCAGTCACTTCGAGTTCAATCACCCCTCCCAGGTCTGGATCCAAGGCCTCACGATCCAGTGCAACACTGTTTCTTAACACACCGGTGTCAGGGTCTATGGTGAAGTTTTTACTGTACTCGCTCGGCACGATCGCATACACAATTTGGCTGTTTTCAGTATTGGGTTCATCAGCATCAGTAGCCTGTCCAAAGCAGAGACATCAGGAGAGAGACTTTTTAAGAAGATGCTTTTCTCTGCTGATATTGCAAAAATGCAACAAAAGCACCAGAACTCAAAAAAATATTTATTGCTGACTTTGAGTATTTTTTTCAAATACAAAACATTAATGTAATCTGGCTAAATGAAATTTACTTGATTGGCATATATTTAGTTTATACCAAACATATTTCCCTTAACGATTACTTGAATAAATGAATTTCATATACTTCATTTATTGCTCATATACTTCGCTGCACTCACTTGCTTCATTGCTTCATGTTTGTGAGGGCAAATCATCATTTTTTTCGTTTTCTTTGAGTTTGTATATTTGAAAAGTACAACTACATGTCAACTTCTGGGAACATTTTTAACAATATCTTAGACCTGGCTACACATTTTCTTTCATGACGTGACATGACAGGCCACGATGATGTGATCTGACTTGCAGTAAGGATTTCAGTTTATCCCCAGAAATCTATGTGTGGATCAGATTGCAGCAGATCTTACATAGATCCTAAATCCGCATTGCTGAATTTGTATGTAATTTAGCAGATGTTCAAAAATCTATATTTTAAAAATCTCTGAAGATATTTTTAAAGGGTAGAAGAGCTTATTCATTGAAATGGAGCAAATCTGGCAGCCTATTCCAGCTGAGATAAAGAGGTGTGGAGATATAAGCCCTTTCCGCCAACAGTCAACCTGGGAAATGCCAACAAAAGTGATGAGCTGGAGCAATATAGTTCAGAAACTATATCACAACAGCTGAAGTTCCACGTAAAGTTCTCCATGAAACTGTTGCTACGATACAAAATAAACACCCAAAGGCACTCTTCATGATTTCAGGAGACTTCAATCATGTTTTTCTTTCCTCCCACCTGACTGGATTCACACAGTTTGTTGACTGTCCTACCAGAGAGCATCCTGAAGCCAACCTGAACAACTCTGATCACCCGCTTTATAACATCTTTATAGAACAAAAAAAAACATCACTAGTGGAAGACTCCTCTCTTTCCATTGTAAAATGAGGGATACAGAAAATCATGTATACCCACAGCCATCAGGTTTTTTTTTTTTTTTTGTAATTTCTCTTATAAATAGCAGAAGATCTATGTCAGACGTGTGAATTTCCCTATGGGATCAGTCAAGTTATTCTTATTCTTCTGCTATCACTGCCTGTCAACATTAAGATACACAATAAAGCACTTTTAATTTTAAGTAGAAGTGATAAATAAATGCAGGCATGGCAGGTCAATGCTTTTCAGCAGTAAATTCCTCCCAGGCAGTGGTGATGCCTTTATCAGCTCAGCTGTTATTCACAATTATTCCTGCACAGAGTGACAACTCTGTCACCATTAGCTGAGCTATTAATAACCTTAGCATAAGCAGTGCTCCTATAGACTCTCATAAATTGAAGGAAAAGCACTGGCTGAACATATGGCTGAGCTGAAGACAAAGTCAGCCCTGAATATTGATAAAATGGGGGTTAGGGGTAGGGTTGATACAAGCACTACATCTATTATTTGTCTTTTTCCCATTGAAGAAATCCCCGGCTTTGCTGCTGATTTTTTTCCCCCAACTTAAAATTGACTTGATTTGATGTCTATTGTCTTATTTCTCGCCCTGTCACACTTTACCTCTATTGTTTGTTTAAGCTGGTCACCCTCTTTAATAAAAACCACATAAGACTCCCTGTTGATGACTGGAGGCTGGTCATTGATGTCGGTCACTGTGATCTCCAGTAGTGTGGAGCCAGGCGTGCCACTCGAGTCTCTGGCCTGCAGAGTCACCATATGCAGAGATCTGGCCTCGCGATCCAGGAGAGTTGAGTTTTTCACATAAACTTTCCCCGTTTGTGGCTCCACATCAAAATAGGGCAATCTGAAACAGAGGTGCAGACTGTTGGTAAGGTGCTGTGTACAAGACATAGACAGCAGCTGCAGTAAAAAAACAACAAATTACTGCAACATGGCACAAGTGAAGACGTACATGCTGTCAGGAAGAAGTTTGTATGTCAGGTTGCCTTGATCCATTGTGTCTGGATCCTCTGCCTGAAAGAAAAAAAATGTGAGAGTTTCTGTAATAAAAGAATAAAAGCTCGAGCTGTCTCAGAATTCAGATTGGTAAGGACTTACTGTGATTGTGTCCACTACTGTCCCAACGGGAGAATTCTCTGGCACCTGTAACTTATATGTGTCCTTTGGGAACACTGGACTGTTGTCATTGTCGTCCTTAATGTTTATAGTTACTTCAGCAGTGGAGCGGAAGGTGGGATCATCTTTATCTACGGCAATCACCTGCACCATGACACGATCACGCATTATACATCAGACTTGTAAAAGTCACAAACATGAATGATGTTACTGGTTTATATATGGCTTATTTTAATGTAATTTTCTCTTTTTTTTCAACCTGTATAATCATTTGCTGTTTTTCTTCAAAATCCAGATTTTCGGGCTGCCTGATCGTGAGCTGAACGATGCTATCTACTGTGGTAGATGAAGGTACCACAGAAAACACGGCCTCGTCCTCTCCCTCAAGGCTTAGCTCAGTGTTGGAAATCTGTAAAATCCCAGTACAAAAGTTTGATCATTAATGATACTCAGAGATTGTCTGATATTATTACTGGGGAAAAAAATGTATATATTCATATTGTAGGTGATGAACATGCTTTTTTTCTGACCTTGTCAGGATCTTTGACAGTCATGCCGATGTTAACAGACCCCAGTGAGTGCTCCAAGACCTCTCCAGTGAACTGAGTTGCTTTCACACATTCTGACTCTTCACACTTGTAAAACTCTGGCTTGTTGTCATTCACATCAAGGATGTTGATCTGCACCTCTGTTGTGACGCTGGCACGGATCCCGTTGATGTTTTCTTTAGACTCAGTGGCCTTAAACAGGGCAGAATGAAATTAAAAACTCTCTCAATATTTTTCATAATTAAATATTCTTAAATAAATGGATCTACGCAATGAGCGTTTCTTCTTTTTGTATTTTTTTTCCCGCATCATTGCGAATTTGTTCCTATACACTGGTCCTCATCACAGCATCTGCTCTCTGTTGTCATTGACCTTGTGCTCAGCCAGCCATTCTGCTCAGACCGAATCCTGTCTGTTTCCTACACGTGTTCTTCAAGGTCAACGTAAATACCTTAAAAAATACTGCAACTTTCTAACTGATGCTAAATGAATCTTAATTTCAATAAGGGAGATCTGTAATTACTCATGTGCCTACTTTCCCGGGTGTCTGGCTGCTTCTCTATTTTACATCACTTACACTTTCCCACGCTGTCAAACTCAGTGCTGACTTCATCATTTCTAGTCCAGTCATCTTTCTGCCCAACTTCCTTGAGCCAATCAGCTTCTGCTGTTTTAAATATCACTGAACATCTGTCATTCTCCTTTTCAGACACATTTGTGCAAACCAACACCTCCCCTTCACCACCTGGGAGCTCCTTCCAAGCCTCCATCTTGGTCTTCATCACTAACAGCGCCTAGACTCCAGGGGGGGTCCTGTCCAAATTCCTATCTCCAATGGGACGACCTACTGCTTCGATGGGCCATCAGAGTCTAACTGCCAATTATCTTAATTGTATTTCTTGTCAATAAATCCTGTTCTGTTCCTCCGAATGATCGCTCCACATTGTTGTGCAAACTAAATAAAAAATTAGGATAAAGTAAAAATGATTTTTGAACTTTTTATCATCATTATTATTACTGACTCTCAAGAATTTTCTTCCAGAACCTTCAAAATTATTTTATCACATTTAATAGCTGCTTATTTTATATGTTTGCTTGAGTTGTGCTTCTAAAAGAAGCTGTGTGTCTGATGTTCTGTGTGGCAGGGAGGAGTTTTTGGTGCTGCACAGAGACCTGCAACCTGCTTTTCATCTTATCTTTCATTTTTAAGATTTTACACCTTCTGGTTCATGCTTCATATTGACACTAGGGAGCAGTATTGTTCTGTGTTCACGCTTGACAAAATGTGGCACTATTCCTTTAAATCATGATCCATAAAACTCAAAACAGAGGGATTAAAAAGTGTCAGAAAGCAAGATTTGCTCACAATGAAGCTTTAATGTACTGTAATCTGTATGAGTTACAGTGAGACGGGACATATTCATAACTTTAGTTGGTACTAATGGACAATTTTACTGCAGTAACTTGCAGAGAGAGAAGGAAATTGCTGTTTAAATATACCTTCACAGTCAGGGTTACAGAGTCACCAACAGCTTCTCTGTCGATTGCTGACAGTACTGATATGATCCCATTGCTGCTTGAGATTTTAAACAGGCCATCTTCAGTGGAAGCTGTAAAACAATGTGGTAAATATTTATTTTCTGCCACTCACAAATTAAAATTAAATTAAAATTAAAAACACAAAATTGTTGTGACCTAAAGTCCTATATCTTACCTTCAATGCTGTAGATAATTTCATCATTTACTCCTCTGTCTTGGTCTACAGCAGTCACTTTAAGCACAGAAGTGTCCTGGCAAAGGACAGAAAATCTTTGTGAAACTAGAAGCATTTGAAAGTCTTTTTATGCACATGAACAATATGACAACTCAAAGCAGATTCAGTGCCTTTAGATTTGTGCTATAATATCACAGTCAATGTATACACCGACTACACTGGATCATATATTATATTGGCAGAAAAGCTTTAACCACTCACCACAGGTGAATTCTCTTTAACACTCGCAATATAGGGAACACCGATGAACTGAGGGTCAAGATCTGGGACGTCCTCGACAGTAATGAAGGAGTAAACAATGCTTGACAAATAAGTTATATTAGGAAAATAACATTTGCCTCCACCATCCTGTTAGAGGACACACAAAATCACTTTTTAATTACCTTTTATTAATATTGGCTACATGTTAATGATAATTACTGGCAAATATATCTAAACTACATTATAACAGATTATATTCTCACAATGTGTAAGTAAATTGTATAAAAAAATTAAAAAATGGGGAAAAAAAGAAAATGCAGTCAGCAAGAACCACGTAAAAATCACCTGCATAATATTAATTTAATAATCAGCATTAATCTATTCTCTGTCTCACTGACAAAGCAAGAGAACACCTTTTTATACCCTAAATGCACTTTATTCTTTTATTCTTTCCTATTAAAACAAACAACAGGGAGATCGTTTGCTTAACACATGAACATCAGAATAAATGTTGCAATTTGCCCTTTAACGTGCAATTTAACGTGTTGTTAGTTGTTGAATTGTTCATTATTGTAGGTTTATTTAGAAGGATGGCACCATTTAAAGGTATGTTTACATTGTTTTGGAAACCGACCTAATCTAAATTACACACGAAAAATGACCCCACACTTATATCTGTTTATATTGAGCACTGGCTTAAAGAATGAAAGCAGAATGAAACAGTTGGTTCTGGTTAAACCAGTAACACTCTAAAGGTCACAAAACCTGCCAACCTGTCACTCTAAAGGTCGCTGACTTTGTAAACTTCTTTTACTTCATGTATGCAAAACCATAGTGTAAAAATAATGTGTTGTGCTTTTACAGTGGTACAGGGCTATTTTCTTGACCAGGAGCCGCAACCTTGTGAATTCTAGTAAGAAACCATCAAAAGACTTTGACCCAAGATATCTGCGTCCCTTTGTTCCCAAAACTAAACACAGCTAACCAACTGAATAAAAGGAATATCTGTATTCTCATCTGATTCTCAACAAGAGAAATTCCCAGTGACTACTATTGCTTTAAAGAACCTCAAGCATCACGGTACTAGTTACACTTTTCATTAACTGATATCCTTATCCTACGACAATGTTTAAACTTGGAAAGTCATAATCATACTTACCATGGCACTAATCTTCAGTCGATAGTAAGTACTCAGTGAGGTATAATTCAGAGGCCCGTTCAGTGTGACTGCACCAGTTTCTCGTGCAATGTTGAATGGACTAGGATCAGTGTTTGGGATTACCTAGAAAAAAACATTCAAATGGTGCTTTACAATTTCATGGAAAATCTGCACTGAATATTACTCACTGTTATGTTTTGCAAAGGAAGCTTACTTCATCGATGGCGTACGTAACAATGCCAGCAGTTCCTATATCATTCTCAGTGGCATGCACTTGAAACAAAGTTGTACCTACAGGAGTGTTCTGTTGAGTTGGATAAAAATTATTCTGTTAGCAAACAAATGAGTGAGTTTATCCTTACCCATTGACTAATGGAATAATGAATGCTTTTCTCTCATGGTAACATGGAGTAAATGGTTAAATGGACATTTTTTCTTTACTGACAAGTTTCCATGCTGTGGTAGAATAATTTATTTAAAGTATAGTTGACTTACTTCTGGGACTGTTTTGTCATAAGAAGCACTGTCGAAAAGGGGTGCGTAGTCGTTGGCATCATCTAATATTACACTTAAATCTGCAGATATCTGAAAGACAGGATGCACTCTGTGAATATAATGAACAAGTGGAAATAAAATAATAACTAAGTTAAATGCCACTTACAGAATTAGGGCCATCAGAAACTGTAACTGAAACTTGCATTAGTGAAAAAGCCTAGAAGACATAATTGGTAAAGTATTATATGTGAACATTCTTAACCAAAGTTGTTTCCGATAAAGGGTCTCTACTGTACTTCTACCACACCACACCTCTCTATCGAGATTCCTTGCAACAGTTACGACTCCTGTATTTGCTTCAACTGTGAAGAATGGAGCATTGACCCCGTAAAGTGAGAAAGTCAGTGGGTCATTGTCAATATCCGTTGCTTCTATAGTAAATGCAATTTGACCTGTAAAAACAAAACCACATATAAAATGTGGGCAAAAGAGACATAATATCACAAATGTGCAAAAAAAAAAAAAGCTGAAAGTTTGAAAAATATTTTAACATACCGACAGGGGTGTCTTCACACACATTGTAAACAAAAGTGTTGATTTCAGGACTCGTGTTTGCTGTAGAAACAATATATGTTCGTTAAATTTTGATGCAAAGATGCCATTTAAAACACACACACACACAATTACATCAAATGAATACACACCGTTTATTACGCCGACCAGGCATAATAATAGTATACTTCCTGTGATCCCCTCCATGCCTGCAATTGCAAAGAGAAAATTTCACAAAATGTTTCATTTTTGCTCTTAATCTCAACTCAAACTGATAAAACTTCCAAGCAGAGAGATAATGATTTTTTTTCCATGACATTTACGAGACAGCTTTATAATGACAATGTTAACATGCTGGTTTTTATCAGGTTGTGATAATGTTCACCTTAGTAGTTTAGCATGATAGCGTTTAAATAACTAATCACAAATTCCAGGCTGAATCACACTGAGCAGTAAACAGCTCTTGCCTGATTTTTGCAGGTTGAAATTTAACAGCAACATCGCGCTGTCAGCCACACCCAAACTGGTACCAGCATAGCAGGTGGTGAAAACACCTGGAAGGTTTCATTTACCGAGAGAACACAGCAGCCCTGTGTAAGTTTCTATATTCTGAGACCTTAAATTTTTTTAATTTCTTTTTTTTTTTTTTACAGTTTTTAATTCTGATTTTTCTTTTTAAAAGCTTAAGGAACCCTGATCTCTCATAAAGACGCTTTTATGTGAACATGTAAGGTCTTCCCAAGATTTTAAAAGGTTTTACCACTTGTTTCAGTTTTGGCGTAATGAAAAATACCAGAAAAGTGATCATCTTAATTCAGGTTTCAGCTGTTAAAAACAACAGTGAGTTTGAGCAAAGTGAGAATTCCTGTATTTCTCTTTTGATTATCAAAGCATTATATATTAAGTAAAATCAATATACTAATTCTCTAAAAAGGTAAATTCAGAATGCAGCAGTCAAACTTACCAGGAACCGTTCACAGAAAGCTTCTCCTTCACTGATGTCTGGATGAGACCTTTGACTCTTGTTTCTCCCAGTGATTATCATCTAGTAGCAGTAAATATAAATCATTAACACAGATGAGTGACGCCTACCAAATAAAATAGCGCTTAACTCCTCTTCCTTGTTTGTTTCTTAACAAACTTAATTTAATTTCAAAAACTGCATGCTGATTAGAAAAAATAAAGTAGATCAACTTCTGTGGCTTTACGCTGGCTGTTTAAGTTCAGATAGTAATGAGAAACAAGCTCCTCAATGAGAATAAAGGGCACTGAGCCACAGTGTCACAAGTGTCCAAACCAGAACCCCACAAGGACCTGAAATGCCCGTTTGTCTAAATGAGTGCTTCCGCTGTCATGGCAACAACACTATTCTGTTTGCTTATGTTTGGAGAACCCAGTATGGCCAGAAGGCTTTCTAATATCCATCTCATCAGAACCAATCAGTGGGTCGGTGCCTTGTCCAGAAACTACAGTTCCAGGCCCTAATGAGCTCTTCCCAGTGAAGCTCCACCACCCCTCATCCTCATTAAAGGGTAGCACACAAAGGATTATGTTCTCTTGTACCCACTGGCTTCATTCATAATGAGGCATTATTATCCTTGAAAGAAAAGCATAGCAACTAGACATCTTCACTGTGACTGAAGCCAAATGCCAGTAAATTAAGTGTTTAGAACGGGGTTATTGCTGAAAAGAAAATGCCTGATTCCGTATATATTATAGCAAGATTCTTATTTATTTCTGTTATAAAACAAATAAAAAGAAGTCAGCCAAAAGATGTGTTACTCATGGTGATATCTAACAAAACAGGAAGTGAATTACTACTTTAGTGGTTTACTTTGAGAAAAGCCTGTTTTTAACAAAATGTGAGCTTGCTGGGGTGCAGTTTAACCCTAAATGAAACAAACAACACAATAACAACATAATGACAATAGTAATGCTCAAAATGTTAATGCTGTAGTTTTCATAATATTGTGATGGCTTTCTGTTTACTTTTGCTGAGCCCTTTGGTTAAAACTCAAAGGATCACTATTGTTCATCCTGCAGGCAACAAGAATGGCTCAACCAAATCTGATGTAACACCTGTAACAGCTGGGGAGACACACACACGACATTTTTGTTTTTTCACAAAGAAACATAAATGTCAGGAAAGATATATTTTAGAGGTTGTGGCTAGTGTTTACCACAGGGAAGTCATAGTTCTGTTAGCTAAATGTAACAAACCAAAAAACAGCCAATGGTATGTGGGGGAAAAAAAGATGAATATTATAATTCACATTCTGGCATAAAGTAATTAAATTGAGATAGAGATGACACATCCCAAAGAATTAGCTTCAATAATCTTATCTAATTCGACTTTGGTTTATGACTTACAGTACATAACACAGCACTACCACTCCCCACCCAGCAATAGAAATATATGAACATAATAAAGCTCTTAGCAATTCCAGTAAACAGAAACATAATAAAAAAAAATTAAAATAACTTGAATGATCTCAGGGTCAGTCAGAGTGTTCTGGTTCCACACAGTTCAGATCATAAGTCCCTGATACAATAAATGGGGAAAACTAGATTGTGATTGTATAACGAGAAGTGAAACGCAGTCAATAACAAGAACCTGTGCAAATGTGCCAATTTTCAAGGAAGTTATATGCGTTAATAAAAATCTACTCTTTTCTTCCACAAGAAACAATATCGATGTACTGCAGTGGGTTCTGTTTAATTTTCTGAGGGCTGAGAACATTTGATTTTTTTTTTTAATGTAGCTTTATTTTTAAAAATAAGACAACAAGCAGAACATGACAACCCATGAATTCAGGACACTTAGAGGAAAACACTTAGGGACAAACAAACAACAAGCCAAGATAAAACTGGTACATAGATTAGGAGATGCACACGACGCACAAGTGTGTGTGGTCTTCAAGGATTCAGGAGTTTTTTTTTTGTTATTCCAACTTATCTGTTCACATGAGGTGAACCAAAAATTTGCATTCAGGTCCCGGTTAAAAGCCAACTGGGACCTGTGAGGGAGTGTGCTCCTTTCTGTTAAGCCCAGGATTGATGTGATATGGAGAACAATGTGTGAACAATGTGTGATGGGAATATTAAAATTAAAAAAAGGAAAAAACAGTGGGAAAAGACACATGGGTTGTCTGGATTGTCCAGGTAAGCAGCACTGATGTGATAAAGAAATAAGTCAGAAACTTTAGCCAGAGCATAGCTCTGTGGGAGCAAGGTCAACCAGGAGTGTTGTTCTTTGGCTTTTAATTAGGAATTCTCCTTTGTTGTACGGTACTTTTTACTAGACCAGCACTGGAGGGCTCTGAGTCACCCACAGACCTGATCGGAGGGAGCAACCCATACAGGAATAATACGCTACAGAAGCCTGAGGCTCAGTGTAAAATAGACCCTGTAGTGCCTCATGGTTTCTAAGTGAAAGGGTTCCTCTTTCCAGTGTTGAACAAATAGAGTCATAAATTGAGTAAATATTAGTACAGCTTTTGGTCCCTGTAGAATACTTAGCAGCTCTGCATTGTGGATGTGTGTCTCCTTTTATAACAACCCTGCACATGCTTTACTGCAGTGTAGTGGTGAAAATCAGGCCTGGTTTTATGCATTTATATTCCTATACTGATTTCCATAAAGCAGTGATTCCCAAAGTGTGGGCTGGGGGCCCCTGGTGGGCCGCGAAGGTACTTCAGGAGTCCACAGTAATAACTGAAATTCATTTTTAAATTATTCATGTATAGTTACATATTTATATACATGTAATTATTACTATAAAAGGTGACTCAAAACTGGTAATAGGAAGTGATTAACATGTGCTATTACTCATTACTCTGGCCTAAATTTGCTGCTCTTGTATTGAAGTTTGTGTCCCAGTGGCAGGTGGGTCACATATTGGCAGTAGCACTTTTCATATGACTGTGTACCATTACAAATTTATAGCCAACAGCAGTTGTTTATGTGTTTTGCATAAAAGTATCAAGGAAATACAGCACTTTTTCTTGCATTTTGATTCGAGGGAATATTTGAGACTGGGTGGGCCGCGTGGGATTTTCTGGTTTTTAAGTCGGCTGTAGCAGTCTTTAACTTTGGGAATGGCTGCTTTTGACTCCACTACATGTATCTAAACACTATTTTCATTCTATATGAGGTACAGTACTGTATAAAAGTCTTGAACCACCCTTCTTTCTTTATATTTTGCTTCCAAGATGCCAGATTGTACTTTTTTTTAAAGTGGTGTTTAGCAATAGTTCTCCAGGCTTTCTGGTCTCTCAAAGTTTTCTTTTCTTTTTTTGGATTTTGGCTCTTTTTTTTTTTTTTTACTAATTTTCAGTCCAATCTTTGTACCTGGCAATT
>VUQK01002587.1:35062-52327 GCA_015106715.1 Bujurquina vittata
TGAAAAGTTATTGTTACTGCTGTGACTGCTCTGTCAAGTGGCTCTCCTCTCTGCAGTCAGATGTTCACACTAATGCGTTTCCTATTTTTTTCCTCTGCAGGGCCCATTGAGATACTTGAGATATGAGAGGAAGGGATGCTTGCTTCGTACACCGATCGACCCTGGTTGATCAGGCAGGGAGGAGCCAGAGCTAAGGCCCAGCATCCACCACCATTTACATAAAGTGCTTGTGGCTCTCAAACAACGGGAGATTAGCATCTTTGAGACAATTTATATTTTGATGTTTGAGTACTAAACATCTGGGCACCAGCTGTGCTGGAGTAGTGTCACTGTCTAACTGGCAAAGCAGGAAAGGCAGTCATTGTGTGTTTGTGCACAAAGATGAATCTACAGATGTGGTGATGGTATTTTTATTCATATAAATGGTTGCTTTAAAGATTCAAACACAACTGAAACCCTATCATCAAAAGTAAAGATGAAGCAGTACAAGATGGGGTGAAATGATGTCAGTCAGTATTTGAATGATGTCTATACAGACTTTTGCTCTGTGCGTACTCAGATGGAAATCAATAGCTCCACTCAACCGATGGAATTTGCCTTTTAAGAATTGTAATTGTTTGTGTCTGGAGAGCCCAGCAGCTCTGCCTGGGAGCAAAATGCTCTCTGCTGGACTGCAGATAAGGAGAAAATAATAATTTTTGTCAGTACATGCCATATGCACCACCACAGCGTGTTTTTGGAAAGACTCATGTTTTGAAATGGTCGATGACGCCGTCACCGATCCTTGTCCAGACATTATGTTTGTCGTACATCAAAATCTATCCGCTCAACTGGTGCCATGAAAGCTGTGTTTGTTTCACAATAACATGCAGATATTCAGTACAGTCTGACATAGTTACAGCTTTAAAGGGTTATTGAAGAAGTAATAATTTGCATCAAATATTGTTTGTATACAAATATACATGTATATTTCAGGCATTTTTCTACAGAGACTTTAACATTTAAAGAGATGATATTTTTGATATTGTGTTGGATGACTGAGAGGTATTTTGATCAAAGCTGACATTCCCTCGAGGTATATGCTTTTCAGGGCAGAGCCAGATGAGTTATTTATACATACAGAATCATGTTTACATGAATGAAAAACTTAAGTATCATAACTTAGAGAAACTTTACAGCGTGGGCTGCACCGGGAGAAAGAAAATATAATACAGAGATGAAAGGTGGCGAAAACCAAATACCTAGTTGTGCTTTATCAGAAGAGAGGCATGGGACTGAATGAACGCATGACTGACTCTTCACTTTGTCCTGCCATCACTGTGTTTTTCTATGCATTTCTGTGGCGAGGCCATCTGTTGGTGGGTCTCAAATGCTGGGTTTTCTGCCCTCCACAGCACAGAGTTAAGAAGTATTCCCTCATCCATCGAGTTAATCCTGACATCAATTTAAAACTGACACATTTCCCTGTTGCTTTGGGTAATGAGTCATAGGTAATTAAATAATGATGAAGTGTATTTATATATAGCACTTTTGAAAACCAGATGAGAACACAATCAAAGTATAAAGAAACAGAGTAAAAGAAAGAATACTGCTCTACACAGTGGATAGCCATGTTCTATTTTCAGTGCGAAAGAAAGTTAAAAACTGAAATTAAATCAATTCTATACCCACTTGAAGTGTCACCATCTACAGTCAATTAAGCACATTTTTTCAATAACCAAGTGTGAGCATCAGTATCATGGAATATAATCATAGTTCAGTTTCAGCAGCAAAACTACACAAATGTCTGTGAAGTAGAGCAACAGAAACAAGCACTGGCAATGTAAAAAGTAAAGCCAAGACAAAAGAAACATCCTTCAACTGCTACGAATTTTGACGTTGCATAATTTGCCCACCAGGGGGCATTCTGTAACGACCAGCTGATCCGAGCAGAATCACCCAGTCATAAAAAAGTAAATAAATAACACATACACCTGTTTCTCTTTAGTGTGACAGAAAAAAAATAGCAGGTGATATATCCGATTTTTTTAAGTCACCAAATGTCAGTGTCGGTCTTAAAAGTCCTAAATCCACTGGGCTCTGATTTAGTCGTTTGGGATGTGGGATGGGTGGTGGGCAAAAACAGAAGCATATAAAAGATGTCCTTTTAACCTACAGTTTGGTACAAGACTCATCTTCTTTCTGTGATTTCTTCTAGGTGGGTGCATGTAAAATTTATTTGATTTGACTTAAATGTGTTTTTCAGCCCTGAAAATGTTGTGTACTTCTTGCCCTTAAGATGTTATGAGGGCACAAAGAGGCTGTAACCAAATAGTCACCGTGTCCATGTATTGGGTGACTCACAGTATGGAGATAAAATGATTTATGGCTTTATTAAGTATACTAAAGATACTGAACAAAAAATGAGCTTCTCTGAGGGGTAAAATGGGAGGCATTCACTGGTTTTCATGTATTCTTGATTGCTGGTAAGCAACATTTTTTTTTAATCAACACATCCCCCTGACTTGTTTAGATTAGTGGCACCGCACTTGTAAACTTCACTTCTTTGTTCTGAGTGGCTACAGAGACTGAATTAAAAACTAAACTCTGGATCAATAATAAATCAGTTTTAAAGCTGATTGGAACGTCTCAAAAAGTTTTATTGTGTGTCCAAAAACTGTTGGGAAATAACTTGTGAGAAGTAAACACTTGCGTGTGTGTGTGTGTGTGTGTGTGTGTGTGTGTGTGTGTGTGTGTACTTTAACCCTAACAATACTTTTAGTGTTATGTGTGTGTTCTCTATTAAAAGCTGTCTTCTTGTGGGTTTATCTCTCAGATATGGTCCGACTCTGTGAACTGGGAGTCAAATGGGGGAAATTAAACCAACTCCAACAGCATCATAGTTCATCAAAGTTACCAAAAAGCAGTGCGAGCAAACATTTCAAAAAGAGAATGACAGAAAATGGCATCAGCAGCTGCATCAGCTAATTGAAGATTAGTGTGATGAGATAGCAGGCTGGCAGTGCTAAAGGCCATCAGCTGTCTCCCGAAGAGATTCAGAATATTGTGGTCATTAGAATAATTTAGATGAATTCATGGTGGCTTGTCATGGTCATACAAAAACAGGCCGCAGCCAGCAGCTCAGCACCATGAAAGTGACAGGGTTACAGGAACAGGGCAGCAGTGGCCTAGAGGACAGAGCGAGACATCGTAAGTTCAAATCCATGAACTGGAAAGCTCTGGTAAGAAAGTGTGCATGGGAAAAGTCCCTGATTAACTCTCTGCCTTTTAGAGTGCCCTCAAGCAAGGCGCTCCATAAAGAAATTGCAGATGAGCGGGGCAGTTTTTTTTCAGCATAAGTGAATGGGAAACAAGCCATGATAATAGAAAACATGCCTTACAGTGAATGTAAATGTTTGCACAAAAGAGAGCAAACTAAAGAGGCTTACTTTTTTTAACAGCTACAATTACATTATAAAGCAATATGTTACGTAGAAATAACACATCTTGTAAATTATTATATAACTTTCCTTTAAGCAGCTCCAACATTTAAATTCTGTTTAAGTAGTAATATGGCAGTAATAGTACTAGCAGTGGAGGTCTTGCAAGTATTGTAATGTGGGTTTTGTACTTTTGTACCAAAACCTTTATTTTTATTGGTTTATCAGCATTTTTAAAATAATTTGACAATTGCTTGTTTTATATCGATATCTCTATGTGTCGGTCTATGATATATATAGATAGATCACACACACACACATTTATGTATATAAAATGTAAAAATGATGCAGACACATAGACACACATATTGCCCTGCCACTTCTTCATTTGTCCTCCACTTGTCCAGTTAGTTTTAAGGACACACTGGCATTATGCCAAGATATGCCAAGTTTTCAGCTAATAGCTCTTTGGAAATCATATTGTTCCTGCAAAAAAAACTATTTTATGACTGTCAAACTGTGTTATCTATGGGATTTTTCATGGGTTCGCCTAAGGAAGTGGGAAAATATTATAATCAAGCAACAGGCTACATGTAACAAAATGGCTAATGTTGCAATTTAAAATTAGTTCTGCTAAGTTGTCTATTATGTGTAGATACAACGCTGGTTCATCCCATGAGTCAGATCCATTTTTATGTTTGAATGATTCATAGGTCAGTATTAAGTGGTTTAAAAAAAAACCATCCCACTAAAAATGGTCAAGTGGATTGAAGATGAGCGAAAAAGCAGCCAATGTCTAAATAAAAATTTGAAAGGCAAGCCTGTTGAACCCTTGCTCAAGGCCACTTTAAGAAAAATTACAAGAAAGTCTGTCTCTAGATATAAATGAATGAGTGGTGACTCAAGACTTTTGCACAGTCCTGTGCACCCTGCCATGCTCCATCCATGCAGGTGTAACCGCAGCCAGCAGCGCCTAACGCCACCTTTCCAAGGACACAGACAGGGTGCGCGTGTTTTACGTAACAGCTTAAACGTAGTACGGCTGTTTCGCCACGACGGCAAAATAGTTCTGCTGATGACCCCGCTCGGTCAAGCTGGCCTGTTACAATACAACAAGCCCTTCTTATTTGTCACGTGACCGGGAAGAAAAGAAGAAAAAAGAAGGGGGAAAAGGAGGAAAAAAAAGCCTGAGGAGCGTCAGCTTGGAAGAAGAAGGAGATTTTCTGCTTTATGTCCAGGTAATGAATACTAGCATTCATCTGCCTACTCTAATATTGTCCTAACTTGCGAGAGTCCACCTCTAACAGCTCGCCTGCAAATGTGCATCTGCTGTGTGGAGAGACGTGGGATGCATATTTGTTTCCACGAAAGAGGCTAAATGCATGAAGCTAGTTGGCACAGAGAGACGTGCTTTCCGACCAAGCGGCGCTCGTTTGTGTTACTCTGTCTGTGTTACTGTAGGTCAGCACAAATTCCCGCAAAGTGCTGATGTGTCAAAAGCTTGTGACCAGCCAGCCCCGCTTGAGGCTGAATCACTCGCCCCGAAAAAAAACAACCCAAAAAAACCCTTAGAGGTGGAAAAACTTATAGCCAATAATCCTCTTAAAACAAACGGGACGCCGACCTGGCCGCCGCTTCTTCTTGGTTGTTGTCGCGGCTGTCTTAGTGAAGATAAATGTGAGACAACATTCGTAACTTTTGTCTTTTTCCCGCTTTTATTTGACGAGGTCGAAAAAGTCAGAAGAAGGGGCGAGTTGTTCAGCAAAGAGGTCCAGATGTGATGGGAGGACAGAGGTGGATGTCCGCTGGATATGAGACAAGCACGTAAGTAACGCCGTGATAGACTGGATTTATTAGGAAGTTCAGTAAGCAAAGCGAACAATCAGATGGACAATTTATGAGTGAACCCTAACTATAGATATTAAAAAGTCCCATGAAATGTGATGATAACAGTTAAAGAAAAGACTGATTACTTTTTGTCTAACCACCTTTAACTTGTAGGAAAATGAAAGGAGAGCAAATGTAATGAAAATGTGTGTCATCGCTTGTTATTTAATGGACTTTTGTGCATATGTAAGGACATCTTCAATATTTTTTTAAAGACCTTGGGACCTTTTTTCACTTAAGTCCAGTCCTTGTGCCCGGCCATTTTCAGAGGAATGTTTTTTGTGTTTGTTAAGTCACTTAAAACCAACCTATGAATCATTTGAACCAGTGTTGTGTCTACACATAACAGACAACCTGGCAAAGAACCTTTTTTTAGGCTTTTTTGTTACAGGATACTCTGTCACAAAGATGTGTTCCCATTTCTTGAATTGAATCCATGAAAAATGCCAAAGGTAATGCAGTTTGACAGGCATAAAATAACATTCTTGGACCAACAAGGTGATCCCTAAAAGGCTATTAGCTGAAACCCTATCTCAGTGTGGTGTGTGTCCTTTAAACATCTAAGGAATCTGGACATGTGATGGACAAAGGAAGAAGTGGCAAGCCTAAAAACTATCTACAGCAGAGAGTTTTAATAGTGCTGTCCTTAAGAACCAGGAAAAATCCAACAAAGACCTGACACAGTATCAGAGAGATGGATCTAGTTCTTCAGTTGATCCATCTACTGTTCACCAGAGGCTCATCAGAGATTGTCTCAGTGGAAGTGTGAAGAACAAAAGGGTTAGAACATCCAAAGAAGAGCTTTGATTGACCTTCATGAAGGCTGGAGAACTATTCCTCAAGACTGTTTAAAGAAATTATAAGAAAGCTCGCTTAAGAAGAGTTCAGGCAGTGTTGAAGAATAAAGGTGGTTATATCAAATATTGGGGTTTTTTTAAGCTTGTTGGAATTTTACAAACACTGTTTTTATATGCTGTTTTTTTTTTTTAATCTTTCCACATTTCAGTAAATCACTGCAACTATTTTCAGTTTTGCTAGCAAAATATGCATATGTAAGGGATGGCTCATGTCGCTATATTTATATTTAAGGTAACTAAAATAATTTTTCCATGTCTAATTTTAGTTTTTAGTTTAACTTTAATTAACTATAATAACCTTTGTGCCTA
This sequence comes from Bujurquina vittata, assembly GCA_015106715.1. Lineage (NCBI taxonomy): Eukaryota > Metazoa > Chordata > Actinopteri > Cichliformes > Cichlidae > Bujurquina > Bujurquina vittata. The sequence goes on from VUQK01002587.1 coordinate 41,535, forward strand.
CTCGGTGAAGCTAACAGGGGAAAGCCATACATCGGCGCTTCTTAACTGATGTCTCCTGTTTTTATTTTGATGCTGGAAGGAAACAAGAAAAATGAGTTTATAAAGTTCATAAAGGTTTAGGAAAACTTTCAGTGTGTTTCATTTCCTGCTTTCCAAGCCAGAACATACCTAGTAAAACAAATATTTGTAGAGGCTGGAGGACTGGAATAATCAGGAAGGTCAATCAGTGGGAGGAGCTTTGCTTAACCATCAAGCTGATTATCCAGAAACTACATATGATGATCAGCCAGGCAGACATCTAGCCTGGACCAGAAACATCTTCCAACTTCAGCTGCCTCCTAGACAACCCTTCCAACTGGCTGTCATTGTCCCCTAATAACTGAATTACCGAAAGTTAAAGCTATAATGCAAACACGCTATGCTGAATAAAGTTCCTTAGTTTGACTTCTGTTTCTTAATAAGAGTAAAACTAGATTAGCGGGAGGCAATCTGAACCCCAGTTTACAGTTGAACATGTGATTACACAGCATGTAACCCACTAATTTGTGGGTTAATTTCTGTGCTCTGCACGTTAGACTTTCAATTTGGCTCGCATTTCCAGTGGGTTGCAGTATTTCTTGTATGCGATCCTGTAATCTAGCACTCTGTGTTATGACAGGCAAAACAAAATAAATGGATGGTGTTTACACTGGCAACATGGCTCAGTGGGGAGAAGAAGAACAGGATGTAGTTTGAAGTCCACTTGGCAAGCATCTGCCCTTTCTAAAGTTCCCAAGAGTGCAACATTCACAGTCTCTCTTTTAATTCCTGCCCCTCGGCTCTGACCTTTTCTGGAAGGAAAGCAACTAGACTGTTATTGAATATAAAACATGTCACATATTTAGTATTACTATATTATAGTGTCAATAAACCACATTTAAATGTGGCACAGCAAATACAGAGAAGCACAACTTAAAATCTAACTAATTAGCCCAATATGCCTGTGCAGGAACCTGCTAGAATTAAAGTGTGCAGGGTCTTGTTGCGTCTTTGAGCTGATAAATATAACCTTGGGATGACCCTGTCTTTGATATTCTTTAGGTAAATATAGAATCTGAAGCGGAGGAGGGGAGAAGATGAAGCTGAACGAACGCAGTGTGGCACATTATGCCACCTGTGATTCACCACCAGACAAGACGGGCTTCCTGTTCAAAAAGGGGGAGCGTAACACAGCTTATCACCGCCGCTGGTTTGTTCTGAAGGGCAACATGCTCTTCTACTTTGAAGAGCGTGACAGCCGAGAGCCCATTGGTGTCATCGTTCTTGAAGGATGCACTGTGGAGCTGTGTGAGTCGACTGAGGAGTTCGCCTTTGCCATCAAGTTTGATTGCGCCAAAGCTCGGGTGTACAAGATGGCCGCTGAGAACCAAGCAGCCATGGAGTCTTGGGTGAAAGCATTGTCGAGGGCCAGCTTTGACTACATGAGGCTGGTGGTGAAAGAGCTGGAGAGGCAGCTGGAGGAGATCCAGGAGACCACTGGAGGTGGCTTTGTTGGGGCTGGAGTTGCAAACCTGCAGGGCAGGCCCAAGTCCTCTAAGCGAAACAAGCTGGCATTGTCCAAGTCTGGAGCATCCTCGTCTTCATCTTCCTCATCCTCCATATCATCATCATCAAGCGTGCCTCCCATGTCAGCCCCCTTCTCTGCCCAGAGGAGCCCACAGGATGAGCTGCAGCTCATCTCTGGGCCCTCCAAGGAAAATGGAGTTGCATGGAATAAACCACCAGCTGCCCTGGCTAACGGCTTTGTGGAGGGAGCTTCATCATGTGCGGTGTGGGAAAGCTGCGGGGACCCTGTGAATATGATTGCTTATGGAGCTGACGGAGCGAGGGCGCCGCCTGTGCCTCCCCGGAGAAAAGGAGCATCTCTGGAAAGCCCTGTATGCCCTGGCACCGGCTGCTTCTCCAAACTCCATGACTGGTATGGCAAAGAGGTGGAGGAACTGAGAGTGCAGTGGCTGCAGAGCCAGTAAGCTGACGGAGGTGGATCGCCTCTTTTTCCCGTTTATCATTCCTTCCTGATCATTCTGCAGTGCTTCACCCAGTGATAAGGTGAAGTGACTGAATGGAGACTAAATTGCAATCTTAACTAATAGAAAAGGAAAAAAAAACATTTTCAGATTGTTTTTAAAATTCTGTCAGAGGGAAAGCAAATGTCATAAACATTAACACTATCATTTGTACAAGCCAAGAAACACAAAATATGCTCTTTTCTACACACAGTGAGTTACATTTGCCAATGACAATTTGAAAAGTTACAGTATTTAAAATTATAATTCATTTGTTACAATCATCAGTTTTCCTAAAATGTTGCATTGAGCTTATTAACTTTGTTGCATCTTATAATAGATATAAATCTAAAGAGCTGTTTTATTCCTGTTACCAGTATTTGTTTTTTTACTTGACCATCTTTAAGAAATTGTTACGACTTATTTTATTTACCGTTCTAAGAAGCTTGAACAGATTCTCGTTGCTTCCTGATCATTAGGCAGTAATTGTTTTTGTTTGTTTTTTGAGTTGTGCATGCAAACTAATTTGCTAAGCATGTGGAAAATGCAGCAAACAATATGTAACTGATATAATCACAACAAGAAAGTCTTTTTTTCCCATCAGAAAAGGAAAAAGCCCCAGGTGCTTTCTGTTATGTAATACAACCTGAAGATGTTGCACAAAATAATTAGACATAGTTTGAGGTGGTTATGTCTCATTAACCACATAATAGTGCAAAGAAAATTCTGCAGCTTTATGAATGAAATCCCAGGTTGGTTCTGTCCAGCCTTCACCCTGTTAGTGATGTAACTTTTTAAAGCTGTTTGGATGAAATGCTTGAATCAATTTCAACCTAATGACTCGGACGCCAGGACAATATCCGTCTTCCAAGTTAGAAATTCAGGATTTTGAGTTTCCTTTAAATCACAGTAATGCTGACATACTTCCCTGTAAAGACTTGTAGCTATATGGACTGTGTGTGGCTGCCACCAGGTATTTTTATTGATCTGGGTGACCTGGCCCTTCAGATCTTTAAACCCACGTGGAGAAGTGCCACTCGAGAGTTTACGAAACATCCTGGGGTCCAACATTGGCCTGAATTATTTTTTTAAACAGTCCAAATTCTGTTCATGTGTAAATGTAATTCATTCAACCACAGCAACTTAATGTACAATACAATGTGTTTTCATTTCAGTACTAGGCTACTTATTGCCATATCATGCACTAATGATTAAAAAGGTCATGTTCTCTATACTAGCTTGGGGAAACATCAACTTTGGTACAATAATCACTGCTGCAGATACTGACTTTCTCTGTCTAAAATATTGTTTTAACGAGAGCTTTTTTTGAATGTTTTTAATGTTCTGTCCTGTTCGTTTCTTCATTTTTGTTTCCTGCTTTTCAGTTTAAATTGTTTCTGCAAAGCACTTTGTATCTTTGTTAAGAAAGTGCTGAATAAATAAAGTTTATTATATATATATTACAGTTTTTCTGAATTGCTAAAGCACTAACCTCCTCTCTCTGAGTGAAATGCACTAAGCCATACATTAGGACATTTTTGGCAAAACATTTTTTATTTTCACCTAGTTGGGCCCAATTTTTAAGTCTCAGGTCATCTATTTTCATTGAATATTTTCGAAAGCGCAGATCTGTTGGGATTTTCTCACACAGCCAGCTGTGTGGTTTACAGAGCATGGTCGGAAAAACAGAAAATATCCAGAGCAGCAGTTCCAGCTGCTTCCACAAGGATATCACACCACTTCACAAAGCTCTAATCATTATTTCAAATAGGTTTCTCACACATGACAATGAGTTCACTGTACTCAAATGGCCTCCCCAGTCACCAAATCTCAAACCAGTAGAGCACACTTGTGATGTGGTGGAATGGGACACTCGCATCAGGGATGTACCACTTGAAAAATCTACATCAATGGAAACGGCTCGTTAGGGTAAGCGATGCAGCTTTGCAAACCGGTTTATCTGCAGGTCAGGTAGCACAATTTGTCTCATAGGAAATAATCCTGAAAACGGCTGGAGGCAGCAAACTAAATTTAGCCACCTTTAACATTTCATCAGAAGTAAATTTCAATCTGGTGGATCTCACTGATTAACTCAGAGGTCTGTGTGGGTCAGTATTGGTGCTGAAATATGGAAATGGTCATGTGTGCAGAAAAAGAGGCCTGTTTAAACATTTTTTTTTTTGATAATATAGGAAGGGATTGAGGCATCCTCTCTATATTTAGTCTAATTTTTTGTGGCAGTGTGAGAGCCAGAGAGACGGCAGGTCAAAGCAGCAGAATTATCATTGCTGTGTAAGCTTTAGACAGTGCTTTCTCGCCTACGCCTGTAGCCTTGTGACCTGTTAGTTGAAGCTACTTTCCTCCCTTCAGAGACTCTGGAGCTTTTTGCTCGTCTCCGCCAGGAGTTTTGTCAAAACTTCAATTAAGAAGCACTGAACTTTTCCAGGTAAGTCGCCACCTTTATGTCCCCCGCAGGCGAGCCTTGCCTCCCGCGCAGAACCTCTGCTCATTGCGGGTGAATTACAATTCACAGTTCAGCGCCTGAAGCGCTTTTAATTTGATCTCTGTCTACTGCTACACCTTTAGTGGCATTTCTTTTACACAAAGGTACGCAGAGCTGCAAAACTAAAGTATCCACACCCTAAATCACGAGCATCCTAATGACGAGTGAGACAAGCGCTCCAGATTAAAGCTAACCAATTTGTGATTTTGAACTGAACTGTCTTACAAACAACCTGACAGAAAGTTGTGATGATATGCAAGGGTGTAGGAGTGAGTTTACTATTGGGGGGGACACATACTGGAAACCTGACAGATCCATAAATACTGTGTAAATTTTAGGTAGGATGAATGCACCTGTCTCCAATATTGGGGGGACATGTCCCCCCGTGCCCCCCCAGTTCCTACGCCTATAATGATATGTAAGAACATATGTTTTTGTTTTTTCACTTTGGTATGCTGATGTCTGTCTGAAGCTTTAACTGGTCAAGAGCTGCTTACTTTGCTTGCTCTGGCTGCACACTCAGTGCAGTGTAGTCAGTCAGTTGATGTCTTATTTGCTGAGCTCCTGATACACATTAGGGTTGCAGGTGTTGCTTAGTGCCTGCTCTGTTTACCTGCACCTCCTGACTTATTAGTGCCTTAATGAAGTGAATATTACCATGCGTGTAGAGCGCGGCGCAGTAATCCCGTGTGGCTGACAGTAAGACAGCAGGACAGTGACAAATTATATGATTCATTTTACTATTTATAATTTTTTGCTCTACCATCAGCAATGCTGCAGAAATTGATAGATGCATTTTATATAACATGTCTGGTGTCTAATGCACTCAGAAGAAATTCCTTGATGAGGCATGTTTGACATTTTCAGTACAGAAGAGAGATATGGCACTTGGGTTGGGTTGCCAGTGGCTCAACCATACACAGAAAAGACTCGCACAACACACACACACACACACACATCAGAGGATAATGTATTTTTATTTATTTTAAAGATCATTTGAGCTTTCTCCTAGTTTAGTTTCAAGAGCTCGCTTCTTGTTTCAGTTTTTTAACTGTTTGGAAATCATTTTCTTTCACTGTTACATAATTTGTATGTTAATTTTAATATGCACGCATAAAATTGAATACATTTATAACAGGCATTAAGAGAAATGCAGCTGACTAACAGTCTTGCACACACAACTGCACACTACATATTTTACATTTTTAACTTTTCTAGTTTTTTTAAATTTTAATAACTGCAAAGCTTTCACACCTCATTTAGTTTTAGTTTTATTGCCACCTGCTAGGATTCATATCAGATTTGACACAGTACGAGTCTGAATGCATGCAGTCACATTAAACTGCTATAGAGATAAGCAAAAGATTATGAGTGCATATATCTCTCCTATGGCTTTGTGAGCATAATCACACTTTGTCTCACCAACTTTCTATTTTTCAGAGGATAGATGTCTCCTAAAGCCCGAAGTGCGAGGTTCTACACCGGTTGTGTACTGCCTGAACATTTCCTGGTGCCCTGAAGGTTGTTTTGGCCTGCTGTGAACTGTCAGTGAACATGCTTTGAACTTGAGCAGCAAAGTCACAGCAAACAGAAGAGAGCTGACAGATTTCTCAGGCCTGATGCACCAGGGTTCACGGTGAGCACCCCAAAGAGCAAGTGGATGCATGCTCGTGCTCTCCCTCTCTTTCTCTGTAAGGCAGGCAGTGTGTACATGCTTCTGGGGGAGTCAGCTGGCACAATGTTGACTCCTCTAGATGAAACATGGAGCAAAAAGGGAGTGACTGAAAAACAGGTGCATGAGAAACATTAAATGTAATATGCATAGTTATCTCTTTTGTACTGTTGTAACTCAAGCTCAAGTTCACTAAATTCAGTGATTCTCTGATAGGCTCTTGTGTTGCATTGTAAATTTATTGCATGAGGTATGGAACATTTCCTCTATCTGTCCTTATGGAAACGGAACTGAATCTGCTGTCTGTCCAGTAAGTGATGCAGAGGGCCCTCAGGATCACCCTTTATGGATAACAATTTGTTCAATTCCAAATGTTTTCCACTTCATGGCCAATCACAGAGCCAGTCTTACTAATCAGTTTATTCAGTGCTGCTCCCACAGTCCAGCACACTGCTCTCACCACAACAGGCTGATAGAAAATCTCCAAATGAAGGGTAACTGTTGTAGGCGTATGGTGTATATGGTGGATGTGAATATCTACGCTCTTGGTGCATATGAATATTTAGTATTAAACTTTGGATGTTAAAACTGAGAGCCTTTAAAATGGGCCCTTTAAAATGATTGCTGAAATACAATCATAGAGTTGTTCACATTATGTGTGTGTTGTGTTATATTCATAACTGTGTTATTGCACTTGTAGCCATTAGCATATATCTACAGCCACAGTAACTGACTTTTGCTCTTTTTTTCTTTTTCTTTTTTTTGGTTTCTTAATTTCATCCTGGCTTCTCATCTTGGTCCAATCACTTTTTGACCATGGCTCAGTTGCTTCAGTTTTCATTAGTGCACACCGCTATCATCACTGATATACACTTGGCTTGTGCATAAGGAGGCAGGAGTAGTACAGTGTGATTTTATATTTTTTTAAAATGGTAATGTTGAGCCTGTTTTCACTTTAGCACATATTATCTAAAATTATAGACGTCTGAGTGGCCATTTTAATAAATTTGGAAGTGTGACGCCGTAATCATAGGATAAAGGAATATGACAAGGCACCAAATTACCACGACTGTTGCCTCAGCTCTGCTGGCTGGCTTGGGCCTCTTTGTGTGGAGTTTGCATATCCTCCCTGAGCTGGTTGGTGCTCTGGCTTCTTCCTACAGTCCAAAGACATGCATTTTAGGTTAATTGGTGAATCTAAAACTGGCTGTAGGTGTGAATGTCTGTGTTAGCCCTGCAATATATTGGGGATTTGTCCAAGGTGTACCCCCGCTTCTCACCCTATGACAGCTGGGATAGGCTCCAGCCACCTCTGTGACCCTGAATTGGATAAGCAGGAGAAGATGGATGCTTGGATGGATGGCTTTTTCTTACGGTCAGGCCCAACTTGGTTTTAAGTTCATGCTCACATTTATGCACTGCAGTCTGCCTGCCATCAGATGTCACTGTGTAACAATTTTAGATGTGGACCTCACATGGTTGCAGAAGAAAGAGAGATTAATGTCACGTTATAATGATGCAGCATACTACACTGTGTAGTATGCTGCAGACCTATTGAGTTATATTTGCAGCTAACAACATTACACATCTTGAATTTTTTTAACTTGCACATTAGTTCTTTTCTCTTTGCTTAGAATAAAAAAAAAATAAAAAACTGCATCCATAACTTAAGTTACCAAAATAAAGGTACAGTTTGTGAAAGACTTCACATAAGAGACTGCACAGCTTCTGCAGGAACTTGCCCAGTATGCTACAGACTGCAGCACAAAACCTCAAAAACCAGAGGGGCTACTTCCTCCCTGGTAATTTCAACATAAAGGTACATGTTTAAACCTAAACACTAATTACTCGAAAAAGAGAACAAAATTCAGTGTTCTGTGTATAAATAGATCACGTGTCTGACACAAAATCCATCCTGATGAAGGATTTGGGAGATTATTAGATTTTGTGTTTATGGCTGTGGATACATCTCATAGCGTGAAATCAGCTGAGACACAATACAGTGTTTGTGTGCATAAAAATGGGTCAGTGGTGGCAAACATATAAGCATGTTTGCACAGGAAATAGGCTGCTGACACTGTTGGGCAGAGTGATCCTAGACCGCCCAGCTGCCCCAAATATCCTTTGTTTGTTGTGAGCTCATTTACTGTCATATTGTTTTGTGAATATGCATCCCATACATGATGACAGTAAATGATATGTGTGTTTTCAGGCAGATTCTGCCTTCTGTCAATATTTGGTGCATATTACTAAATAGGTTTATGTTTAATCTTATAATTTCAGGTATAGTGCCAATGGAAAGAGGCTGGAAGTAATTTAGTAGGTTTGCACAGAGAGCTTTACAATTAAGCGACTTTATACTTTATTTACTCCACATGCATGTCACAGGAAAATATTTGACATTTATTTGGCAAGTGCACTTTGCAGATAAATTGAAATAAGCATATACAGTTAATGTATTGTTAATGCATTTGATGAATGCAGCCATATTAATGCTGGCCAGATGCATTATTATTAATAGAGTGATGCAATATATAATTTAACATGAAGAAGGGCCATGTTGCATGCAAAGTGAGGTTTTTGTTGTTAACTAAAAGACAACTGAAAACTAAAACTAGTTGGGATAACATTCTAGTTAAACTGTACAAACTGATTGGTGATCTGTGAAGGTTCTAGTAAAATTTCTACTACCAGGAGCGGTGCGGTGTGCGGACTTCCTTTTGCCTGTCTATAACATTCTAGTGAACTCATATAATAAGAACAGTATTGCGTGCGACAATATTGCGTACTTAGAAAATTAACTAAAACAAAAAAAAAAAAGAGGAAATGTCTCCAATTTTCATCTTTGTTGTTTTGGTCAAATTTGTCAACACATCCTGGTTGTTGCATATAGTTAGTTTCTTTATTGTCGGCATGAGGTCACGTAAACGGCCTTCACACAGTGTTTTCTTTGAAATAACCTATTTATTAGAAACAACCTCCACATTATGATAATTACAAAGACTAAAACTGAAATTAATGGAAAAATAAACCTCAAAAACCTCAAAAATAAACCTTTGAAACTAGTCCGCTGCATGTCCTCCTTCACTATCCATGAATCTTCCCTGTGGTCTTTCTTTTTTCCTCCTGCCTGGTAGCTCCACATTCAGCATCCTTTGTCCGATATATCCACTATCCCTCCTTTGCAAATGTCCAAACCATCACAACCTAGCCTCTCTAACTTTGTGTCTAAACTGCTCGACCTCAGCTGTAACCTCTGACACACTCATGGTCAATTTCAGTGAAACTCTTACCATCTTCAGCTTATTACTTATTTTGAATAAATTTACCTTTTTACCATCCATAATTATTAAAGTTTTATATATGTTTTCATTGTTGTTGCAGTGTTTATCACTGTTGTCTCACAGAAAGAAGGTTCCTGGTTCAAATCCCAACTTTGGCCTTTTGGTTGCACTTTTCCCCTGTTCCTCCACAGGCCTCATCCTGGTACTCCAGCTTCCCCTCACAGTCCACATGCATGTTAGACTAATTGGTAATTCTACTTTGAGCACGGGAGGCAGATAAAGTGCTGTATGAATGTATGGTTAAAAATGCGGCTTATAGTCTAAAGCACTTTAAGGGGTCAGTCAGACCAGAGTGGGTGCTAACCTGTGTATGTGCAAGTACGTTATGTTTAACTTAGAATTTTTATTTTCAGTTTGGTTCAGTTTCAGTTCCTTTCCTAAGTGGATTTGCTTATTTCAGTTTAGTTTTAATTGTTGGAAATTGTTCCATTTCAGTTCATTTTTTATTAGTTTCAATGTTACTTTTAGCATTTTTATTGGGGTGGTATTTGCTATTTACAATACAATGTAGCCATTCATGTAGTTTCAATAAACGTGAACCAGACAAAGGCTCCAACTGAGCACATTTCCTGTGTAGTTTTATCTGTGTTTCAGTTATTCATTTATCGAAAGTCAAGTTCTTCATTTTTATTTCAGTTAACTAAAATATTTTCCCCCCAATATTTTCAGTTTCGTTTTAGTTAAGTGTAATAACCTTGTCACCATTTGGACGTTTCCTCCTTGATTAGAACTCAGGGGGAAAAAACGGATTGTTTTATTTTGAAAATACAAAAACAGGAAGTAAGTTTAATCGCAATAGACTACTGGACCGCCACACTTTTTTTTGACAGCGGAAATGAGTACTAGCCAATTTTTTCCGCGTCAGTATCGTGGCTCAAAGTTTTCTTCCCGTCGCTTCCTCCTCCTCCCCCCCGCCTCCCCCGTTTGCGGAGGACCAGTCGCATGCAGCCACAATGAGGGAGAAAGCGAAGGACTTTTTATCGTGCATCTTCTCCTCCGGTGTCCACTTCGTGTTGCTTCTCGGTGACGTCGTTTAGACTTACTTTAACGCACAACACATTTCCGTTATGCGAAGTCCAACTTGTTGGTTAGTCGTCGTCGTGCTGCGGTGGGTGCCCGTCCGAGATAACGGAGAACGTGAGTATGTTGTGGCTCTAACTTTCACCCTCCTCCCCGCACACACTGCTAAACTTTTTGTTTTTTTTTTTTAATAAACTATAGCCGCATGG
>VUQK01002587.1:52347-63832 GCA_015106715.1 Bujurquina vittata
TTTCCCCCCCCCCCCCCCCCCCCCCGCTAAACTTTTTTCTTTTTTTTTTTTTTTTTAATAAACTATAGCCGCATGGAGACTAATCCCAAACTGTGCAGCAGCAATGTGGACAGCGCTTCACTCAGAGCGACTTTTTTTTTTTTTACCGTCGAAAAAGAAAGAAAAAAAAACGTGTTCGTGCATAGTTTAAAGGGTCTGCAGCAGCTCCCCAGTTGGGTTGCACATGCTGACGGTGCTGGCGCAGATTTTTTGCTTTTTATTTTTTGTAGTCCACAAAGTAGTTTTTAAAAATTAGAAATAGGAGTTCTAATATGAGTCCTGTCAAACCACAGAACAGCATCTTCTGTCTCAGCCAGCAGAGTGCAAGATGCACACACAAAAAATGTGCAATTAGTAAGTTTGTAACTAACTCGAGTGAATTTGTGTCACTTTTTTTTTACATTTTTTTAGTCTTTGGCGCAAATTTAATCAGTGCTGTTCGTCATGGCGATGACGCAATACTAATCCCACTGCCCCATAATTAATTTGTGCGCCATTTTTACCATCAATACCTTGCATGTCAGCAGTGCGCATTTTAGTTTGTGCCTGTTCATGACTGCTGGATGGAGATTAGAAACCAGTGGGAAGCAGCCACTTGGTTTCACAGGCCAGTGGTGTGTGCGCGTGCGTGTGTGTGTGAGAGTAAATCAAAGTACTCATTTTGGTGTGTGTGTGTGTATGTTGGAGGGAATTCAGTTCTATTTCTGGCTCATGGCTGTGTTGTCTTTGTTTGCAGCAATTCCAGCTTTTAGAGCTTTGAAGTGAAGGCACTTTGGGAAGGTGAAGACGTGTTGTCCAACATGCTTTTAGTTGTGATTGTTCATTTCAAGGTGTGTGACTAAGGAGTGCTGTATATTCCAATTGAGCATTGTGTGCCTATGAGTATAAGCTGCACTAGTTGTGGTGGTTCCCAAATTCCTCTGACCAAAAATGTGTAGTAAATGGAAGATACTTTATGGGAAATAGTGTCCCTGATTTTTATTGGGGTTATAGTGCTGATAATAAAAATAAAAGTTACTTTTTGTCATTAACATTAAAATTAGCTCCACTTTAACTCCTACAACACAAGAGCCTGCTAACACATTAATACCAATGTATTAACACTCTAAATTGGGGTATGTTATTATATATGTGTTATAACATGGAGAAAATAATTGCTTACAGCAGTGGTGTCAAACTCCAGGCCTCGAAGGCCAGTGTCCTGCAGGTTTTAGATGTGTCCCTGATCCAACACACCTGAGTCAAATATAGAAGTCATTAGCAGGACTCTGGAGAACTTGACTGCATAGGAGGAGGTAATTCAGCCATTTGATTCAGGTGTGTTGGATCAGGGATACATCTAAAACTTGCAGGACACCGGCTCGCGAGGCCTGGAGTTTGACACTCGTGGCTTACAGTTTCTAAATATGCTTAGGAAGCTACTACTGTGTAAATGACAAACCGCTAACAGCTGGTTAATCCACCAAAAAGTCTATCCCAGCTGTCACAGGGTGAGAGGCAGGCTATACCCTGGACAGGTTGCCAGTCTGTCACAGGACTAACACAGAGAAGCAGCCATTTGCACTCACATTCACACCAATGGGCAATGTTAGAATTAACAGTTAACCTAACCTAGTTGCGTGTTTTTGGACTGTGGGAGGAAGCTGGAGTACCAAGAGAAAACCCCACTAATTGCATGTCTTTGGAAATGCAATTAGTGTCAGCATGGGAAAGAACCCATGCAGACATGGAGAACATGCAAACTCCACACAGAAGGGCCAGATGGGGGATTTGAACCTTCTTGCTGTGAGGTAACAGTGATAACCATCATGCCACTGTGCTGACCACCTTCTTGGGTCAGCACTTTGGGGGTGGGGTGTGCAGGTGTTATTTTAATTTAGCCCGTGTGTGATCTGTATTATGTAGCAGGTGCTGAAACTCACCTGCAAGATGTATTTACCTTCTGAGGTTTGCATTCTTTGATGACTTTGACATTTCAATGCAACAATTACACCTTGAGTCACTGAAGGGCTGAAATATGAGTCGAGGGTGGAGAAGTGACACAGCTATGTATGAACCTTCGTTTGCAAATATTCTGTTGAGTCAACCTGGCAGGGTTTCTGCCAGACAAGTAGTTGCCTTGTTACTGGCGTGCAAAGATGGGGAGTATATTTAATGATGCATTGGTTTAAGGTAGCACTATCCTGTCACCATAACTTATAGTGTGGGGCAAAGATGGAACAGCCAAGCGAATCAGGTGCAGCTTGGGCTCCATTTTCTGTGCAGAAAATCTTGAATTTGAAAGGCGAAAGAGAGAGTTTATTTCCTGCTTCCAGCATGAAGAGAAAGTAACATAGGCTATATATACCAGCTGGAAAACAACGAATCATGTCGTTCACGCACACCCTACCATAAAAAAATGGAACGTGAGTGGACTGATGTCATCAGAAGATGAAACTGTATTAAGTTTTAAAATATTGGCATTTGGGTTTTTTTTTTTTGGGGGGGGGGGATTAATAACTCTTTTGACTGTTGTGATAGTTGTAGCTTTTGTTTGAAAATACACCTTAAATATGCATCTTTAAAAAAATACTTTAGTCTTGGTCTGTCATTTTTTATACAGGTTTGTGGCTCTTCCAGATTCCTGTTTGACTTGTGTAGTCTCAAGCGAAACTGTTAATTTTCAGAAAAACTTTTACTTCCTCACAGATTTTCTTGATTTCTGATGCTTGGATGCATTGGTTTCTATCTTCACTTCTCTTTTGCTCTTTGTGGTATTTCTAAGGTGGGGGTGTCAAACTCGTTTTAGCTCAGAGGCCACATGCAGCCCAGCTTGATCGCAAGTAGGCTATTCCAGGAATAACCATATTAAAACAAAAGGAAGACAAAGAAGAAAAAGCAGAATATACTTGTGAAAAACTACAAGTATATTTTGAAAATGTGGATAGCCTCAGACGTCTCATTAAAAATGAACCCGGGTTTAATGTTAAGTCTGATTTTTTGCATTCATATTGTGAGTTTACTCTCATTACTTGAACATTACAATTTACCGATCACAGTGGAGCTATAAAAGACACAAAACCTTCACATGTGGTGTTTTTGTAACTAAACTAGCATTAGCATTTTATGACTTAATGACAGCTTGGTTAGATCTCAAAATACTTTTGACTTTCCGTACATTTTTATTTCTGTGTATTAATGCTGGCATCAGCGCAGCAGGAATAGACGTGCAGTTTATTTTCAATTGTCATGCTTTACAAAGCCATCCAGTGGACCCTTGGCTGCATGGTTAACGCCTGTGGACCTGTGTGTAGCGAACACGGATAAGCATCTAAACATAATAATAACCTATCGACAGAAGTAATATAATAATTCTGAAATCCTAGCAACTCTGCTGTAAATTTTCACCACTAGAAATTTTTGGACTGTCCTTAGAGAGGGGCATGACTCTTTTCAACATGATTATAACAAGATTGTCTCCAACATGATATAATTACTTGGTTGGGGATTTTATGCACCACAGCACATTAATATCCTGGAAGCTGTCTGAGATGTAGTTCCTTGAAAGAAAGGAGTGCTGCCTCATTGCGGTCATTTTTACTTTTTTTGAACCATTTGTGCATACTGAAATGAGAGAGAGAGAGAGCGAGCAGTGAACTCTGCAGCCTTGGCTATCAGCTGTGGATCAGACAGTGTCACGGTTCGATGTCTTTAACTGAGATGTTATCAGAGTCAGCTTTTCCACTTTCCTCAGGGGTTCTAAGAAATTCACTGATGAGACCACGAGAGAGGTCTGACCCACAGTGGCCTTATGGGGAAGAGAGAGGAGAGCCATGGGAGATAATTTGGCAGGGAGATGGGAGTTGACTGAGAAAGACAGAAGAAACAAATTAGGGCAAAAAAAGGGAAGGAAAGAAAGCTATTTTCTGGTGATGATAGACACTTTCTACAATAACGGATATTATTGAGCATTTGGTGTGTTTATGCGATGAGACTTGCACAGCTTTTGGCTGCTGAAGCCTAAAATCTCAGCTTTAACTGGATTCTCACCACAGACACACACACACACACACACACACACACACACAGAGACACACACACACAGTAGGTTTAGGTACTTGTCTGTGTGTGAACACGTTTGTGCAAGTGTTGGGGGGGGATACGCATGCGTGTCTGTGTTTTTTCCAAAACAGCAATAATTAGAGAGTGTGTGTGTGTGTGTTACTCTAATGCTCCCTTGTTCTTGTTGTTGGAAGAATGTTGATTATAGTCTC
Organism: Bujurquina vittata; assembly: GCA_015106715.1. Taxonomy (NCBI): domain Eukaryota; kingdom Metazoa; phylum Chordata; class Actinopteri; order Cichliformes; family Cichlidae; genus Bujurquina; species Bujurquina vittata. The sequence continues at coordinate 56,640 of VUQK01002587.1, forward strand.
GATTTAGCTGCAGCAGCATAAGGATCTCTGTTAAAGCATGTGTGCGCTTGTAGGCACGGCATTTGGACGACGTTGATGGATTTGTGTGTAGGGGTGTGTGATGGGGTCAGGAGTTTTGTTTTGTTGTCCAAGTTGGTTTTTTATGCTTTCATGACAAGTTTTTCCTGGTTTCTTGGCTGCTTAGTGCAGAGCTGGAATTGGTCAGTTAATTTAAACTGTGTAATTTTTTGTTGTTGTTTTATTTTTAACAAAAATGCCAAGTACTTTATAGTTGTAGCATTGCAAATGTGAGAATTTCCTGCCCTTGCATGCCAATCATTGTTTTCTTTTTATATTTAGCAGAAATCATGTCACGTCTCAGCTGAAGTGAAAGTAGGATCACATTTCTCACACAAAGTGCCCAGTGTGCGTCAAGTCACATACGTTTGTTCCCAGCACAAGCACAGAATTTGCTTTCACTGCAGAAAAACTGAATTCTTGGGTAATTTTTCTGTGCCAAAAAGAGGTATTTTGTAAGAGTTAACACAGAAACTCTGTTGGCTCTTTATGAGCCCCAATGTGGAAAAGTTTATACTCCTGAATTAGCCTTCCGGGAAGTCAGATGCCTGTAGATGATTCACAGCCGATCTGAGTGACTGAAGGAGTCAATTATCTCTTAGCCAAGCCCTCACAACAATTCAACACAGTTGCCCACAAGCAAATACACTGATAGAGAATTGAGCATCTTAAATATTAGCATGCGTCTTCACAGTGAATCAGAATGCATTACGAGTAGTTATGACTCATTTAAAAAGTGCTTGTGGATTTCAGACAGACATGTCTGGAGTTTTGAGTCATGAGTGCTTGAATGGACTGAATTGTTTTGATTTGACTCAGCTGAGTTGTGAGTGAAGGATTGTCGTTGTCAGCTTTTCAGAAACTAAGCCTTTGTTTATGGCTTCCAGTAACAACTTAAGGTCAACCTTTCGGTGGTGGTGGAGCTGAGGAGCTTATTAAAACCTTTTATATATTCAGTGTGTGCATAATTAATGGTGTGTAATGTGCAAGGGATCAAAGTGTGCATGCAGGAAGTTTCATGCACAGTGCGTATGCTCGTACTTAGACTTTTTTTTAAAAATCCATGATAGCTGTGAATCCTTGTGAACACTTTCTCTGGAAGAGATAAGTTTGGCAGAAATTACCACTTTTAAATTCAATGAAGAAGTGATAAGATTTTTGTGCTGAACGTTCAAAAGGCTCTGTGATCTTAGAGAATATGTTCTTGGGCAACAAGTTATAAGGTAATTTGGTCAAAATGTGAACATCTCATGATATTGTAGTGCTATACCCAAAAGGTCAGAGGTCAAACTTCGGCAGGCATAGATGCAAACTGTAGCCTGGCTGGTTGGTGCTAGTTTGTAATTGTTAACGATTGTTAACAATCGTTAACAATTGTTAACATTAACAGTTATGACATGTGGGGGTGTGAGAGCTCTGTGGTTGCCTTACTGTATCTGGGACTTGAATCCTATGGGTCATATGGGTTGCAGGGTGGGGTCTCTGTGGATTGCACTTGATCCAGTATTTCTGCTGTTTGACCTTACTTTTGGGAGGTTAGGTCAGAGCCTTGGACTCTTCATGGTTCACAAGCTGTTCCTGTATGGTTTTTGTTTACCTAAGGCCCCAGTCATACAGGCCTAGAGACTGGTTGGAGACCATCTGGCAACCACTGATTGCTAGGGAAAAGAGTATTTGCTGACCATTTGTGATTGGTTCCTGACGAAAACCTCTTTGTTATCGTTTTAGTTACTAATAGATTTCCACCATGGCCTGTCGTTTGCATAGAAGACAGCGACTTGTCTGCAGGCACTTGCCGGCTACTCTCCAAGCTGTAGTGAAACTGTGAAGAGTGCGATTAAAACCGGAAACACCATCAAAGTAAAAGTTTCCTTTTGAAACATGTTGGTTTCAGCAATAAGGCACAAGTTTTACTTTGAAGAGGGATGTTCTCTGTTTCCAGTTTGCGTCACACCTTTTCAAGTTTCACTATTGCTCGGTGGTTAGTTTGCAGACACATCTGTGTTTTCAATGCAAACTACTAGCAACCACAGCAATCTGCTTGCAATCAAAGCAATCATAAAGAGGTTTTTGGTGCAGCACCCTCTTTGTGACCAATTTCAACCAGCAACATCAACCTACTCGCCAGCTGGTTGGGCAATAGACATTTTTCCTTAGTGATCGGAGGCTGCTGGGGGTGTTCACCAGTCTCTAGGATTGCGTGACTAAGGCCTCAGTTCTCTGTGATCTGTTTGGACTCCAGGCAGCCATTTCTATTGAAAATTAGCCTGGCCACTGGTCTTTATAATTATTTCAATTTATTTATTGATTAGTTGATGATAGTTTCAGTTCTCTGTTGGCGCTAATTGTCAAAAGTAATGTCCACGTGAGTGTCAGCAGAACATTGCTAAACTGTAAAAATAAAGCCTTTAGGTTTTGTACTGTTGCTTTAACATACAGTAATGGCCTAATCGAAGCTTTCACCTTGTTCTCTGCAAAACCTGCAGTTTCTATTTTTGCACCCCACACAAAGATTTAATCAGTATAGAAAAACTGATAATGAAAACACAAGATAATCTTCAGATGCAGCCTTTGGGTTGAGCACCAGTTCGATAGAATCAATAATTATATCTTTCATAAATGCGTTGTGATAAAATGCGGAATTGTTGCCGTTGAAATCATCATAGCGGAAAGAATGATAGCTTTGTAGTTTTTTTTTTTTGTCTTTGAAAATGTGTCAGCTGAAACTGAACATGTCTCTTCTTCTATTTGAACACTAAGGAACGATTTCAACGATAATTTAACTTAAAAACTGATATTGTATACAATATCAGTTTGGAATTATGTGCCGTTTTTCCACAATATCCATGTTGCCAGTATTGCTCAAACCTTAAAATCACGTTCCCTCCCAAGAGCTTTAAAAAAGAAATAAACATTTATGTTTCCATTAATTCCATTAGTCTGCTTTATAAAGCTGCAGAAATCAAGAGGCGATAAAGGCAGTGAACTGGTCAAGACTTGTCCTTTGTCTTGCATACACTGTTTCTTGCTATACACTGTGTATAGGCAAAATGGTACTACTTAAGGGGAGTATTTCCTTGCTCAGTCCTCTGCATTCCCACAACAATAACACAATGCTGCTATTCTTAAGACACACAGAAATAAAGCCCAGCTACTTTCTGGCTATTTCCTGTGGTGTGGGAACTAAGAGAGGGAGGTCGGTTGGGAAAATAGTAAAGCTAAAGACTGGATCTATGATGATAAGGAATTCAAAATGTGTGCATGAGTAGTCCACTTTCAGTATGCTCTGGAAAACAAACTGGGGTTTTACCTTAAATGTAATGGTTAATATGATGATATTCTGTAGCCAGTACTTTGAATAACCAAGAGAAATCCTGACTAATAAGCATCCTTTCAGCTGTCCGACATCCTACCAATGACTAATACAAAACATCTTTGCACAGTCTGCAGTCTGTCATTATCCTGACCCTGGCATGTCAAGGAAATACTAAAATATAGGGCTCGTGTAATGACAGGCAGAAAAAAAAAAGAAGGGCAAGTTATGACTTGGCTTTGACTGTGTGGTTGTGACATGTGAGGAGGGGAAGAGGTCAGCAGCAAATGGCAGGCATCACAGACACTACAGGCCTTAAAGCTGACAAAATACAACACACAATGAGGTCTGCGTTACAGGCAAACATTTCATTTCAGTCAGGGTTGGTAAAAGTCAGGCTCAGCCAAGGTCTTATTTCCACTCTTGGTCAAATGTCACAAAATCAGTAATTCAAAGAAAAAAACGAGAGAGCATTTCGTCCCTTTGATCAACCTGCCGCCATCGCTAAAGAATGGATTTCTCTGTTATGGTTTCCCAAAGCTGCTCTCTGTAGGGGCTGCAGACATGGTGGACTGGGCTGTAACAATTCAGTTTTTGTTTGCTTTTTCTTTAAGAATAGAAATAACAAAAGACTGAAAAATGATTTTTACCACAGGCCCGTTAGAGCCTTCACCAGACTACTACGATTTAACCAGGCATTAACATCTCCACGGGGCAGACGTTTGACTGATTTTGGTCTCGGTTTCAGAATTGTTACACCCCTGCTTTCACTCCACAGCTTTGTTTTGGGTTACGTGGGTATATCAGTTCTTTTTTTTTCTTTTTACATATGTTAGACGAGCGATTTTCTGCGGATTCTCCTGTGTTAGTATTTTAGCTTTTGGGAGACTGATCAGTTTATTGCAGGACCCTCCTCAGGATACCTTCTTCGGCAATAATTGTGACCTATAGTAACTTACTTTAAACCACTTGAAAAGCCACAGTTTGTTATCTGTTTAACAGTGTAGTGGTATTTGAAAAATTCATATCGTGCTTGTGATACTAGTATACAGTATAAGTACGCAGGCGTAGGTTATAATTTTATGCTCTTTAATTTGCCTTAATTTTCTAGCATTGCCAAAGTAAAAATTTCAGGTCTGAAATATGCATTTAAACATTGTTTCAAAACTGCAACCCAATCAGTTTGTCACAATCTAAAGCCAAAATCTTGCTCGTGAACATAAATTTAAGCATTTGTCTGCATTTGTTTGCTTTGGGATATAAAAGCAAACTGCACCAATTTGATGTCTATGACTCAGAGTAAGAGAAAAAAGAACTGGCATACGGGATGTGTGATCTGATATTTCTGATAATTCAATGAAGAAAACTTCAAAAAAGTGAATTTTGAGTAAACTTTAAAGGGTCATATCATGATGTGGGACAGATGACTAGTACATGTTACAACATGTGATACCCAGATTATCTTTTCTTAGTCTTAGTATTTCTTAGTTTCACCTCCTCCTATGTTAAAGTAATTTTTCTAATATAGGTATATTTTAACACTTTCAAACTTATGGCTTGGCAAGTCCACATTGGCAGACTTCTGTATCATGATTTCAGTCTCAGTTTCGGTATTGTTACACCCCTGCTCTCGCTCCATAGCTTCTTTCGGAGTAATGTGGCTAAATCTGAATTTTTTTCCCTTTTACACGTCTTAGACAGAAGATTTCCTCCTGGTTCTCACAGAGCAACAAGCCAACTATGTTAGTATATAGAACAAGAATTATAGAAATAAAACTTTTCCACGTCTTTTTTACATCTAGACTCAACATTTTATAACATGGCCACGGGTCTGTAGCTGTGTCTAGTTGAGATGTAGTTGGAACCCCCGCCCCCCCGACCCAAGCCTCGTGTTATACTTTTGAATCAGCTGATGCTTTCCTCAAGCTATGGGAAGTTAAGCCCAAAGTTATCTCATGTTTCAGCACTACTTCCTCCTTTACAATATGTTCTTCAATTATGTAAGCTGTGTGTGTCTCGCTTTCTGCTCTGTGTATCATCAAAGCTTTTTCACATCTCACTTCACACAAACAGGAACACTAAGCCTCAGCCAATCCCAGCCCTATGACTGTATGTCTTCCTCATGTTGGACAATTTAAAAAAATATATATTTTTTTAGTGCACCTGATCAATGAGGCTCAATGCTCCTCCCTGCATGCAGCTGATGTCAGGCTGTGCCCCTTTGGCATGATGCAGAGCCGCTTTTTGCACTCAAGTATAAAACATGAAGTGAAAGGGATGGAGAAAAGGTCACATGGTGTCAGTTTGTGTTAACTGGTATGTTGCCTATCAGCAGAGGAGGCCGTTGTGCATGTCATAAATGGTGACTGTATTGGAGCGAATTCCTGGGACTTTTTCTCTTGAAAACAGACGTGGATAGCAGTGGTATGTGGATTTATTCCTGTATGTTCATCTTCTGTTTTCTTCTGAATGTTGTTGATCAAACTTTTATCAGCTTTGTGCACACTTATGTACGCATTGCTATGAAACTACTCTTTGTAGCCGTGGTGATATATTTTCTTAATTTCCAGACTAAACTAGATAAGTTGTGATAGCATAAATTTGCTAGTCTGTTCCATAGACTGTATATAAAAGATGTCAGCCTAATTGTTAAGATTTTAATTGATGCTCGGTGCCGTAAATGGTTGTCCTAAATGTTACGCAGGGATCTGCCACCAGATAGAGCTGCGGCCCTGACATTGTTATAGAAAAATACCATAACTCTGTTAATCTTGGCCTGCTATTTTTATTAGGTCTACTATTGTTGGCTATTTTTGAAGTTTTACAGTGTACCCTGAAGCATGCCTCCGAGAAACCCCGTAATTTTCCTGCGTGCATTTCTGACTACTTCCCCCAAGTTTATACAAAGAAGTGAAAAAACTAGAGGGGCACATGTGTTGGCACCTTGGAAAAAATTGACCACAGCAAAGAGTAGCGAGCATTTTATGTGTTCTGTCATCCGGCACCGCATGTAAAACACTGGGACACGCCCGAAAGGTAATTAACACACGCAATGCACCTGCACAAGCATAAAAGCTAGCAACAACATCGGCCACTTGGGTAGGTTACGTTGTAGCTCGGCAAAGACCCAGCACTGAAGTCAGGGTTAAGCTGACGGAGGAGGCTGGGGAGGAGCCCCTCCACCCAGTCCCGGATAAGCAGAAGAATATGAATGGATGTTTGCATTGTTTTTGTATTTTATTATTATTTTAGATTCTAATCTTTATTGAGATGTGTGTCATGAATTGTCAAATAGATTTAGTTGTCAGAAACATCCCTAGCAGCCACCAAGCCATCACCCACTTGTTTCTGCACTCTTTATTTTGAACTATCTAGTTTAGCTAATTGGTCATTGCTAGTTGGTTTTTATCAAATTAAGAGCAGACAGTAGCAAACTTGGTCAGTTGTATCTATAATCTACAATCTCTTAGCATTGTGTGTGTCTCTCTCTCTCTCTCTCTTTCTCTCTCTCTCTCTCTCTCTCTCTCTATATACACACACACACACACACACACACACACACACACACCGTATTTTCCGGACTATAAGTCGCAGGTTTTTTTCCGAGGGTGCGTCCTATACTCCGGAGCGACGTATATGTGAAATTATTAACACATTATTATATAAATTATAAGTTCTCAACTCCATGCCTGCCATCATCCCTGGAGGTTTAACCAAAATAATCCAGCCACTTGACATCTCCGTGCACCGGAGCTTTAAGGCAGTCCTGCGTAACCTGTGGATGATGGATGGAGCGCACAGCTTCACGGCAACCGGGAGAATG
>VUQK01002594.1:9278-31168 GCA_015106715.1 Bujurquina vittata
ATTGCAAAGAAAAAAGATGAGATTTTGACAAAATAATGTCCCCCCAAAAAAAAGATTTAAAAAAAAAAAAAAAAAAAAGATTTCTGTCTGAAGAATTGTCCAGATTTTCTATATTCCCTGTGAAAATACGCTAAGTTTTATAGGACAGTCTAACTTTTTATTTTCATCCAGGTGAGTGAGGAGCTTATCCGAGTGGCCATCTTGTGGCACGAGATGTGGCACGAGGGCCTTGAAGAAGCGTCACGTCTGTACTTTGGTGAGCGCAACGTCAAGGGCATGTTTGCTGTGCTGGAACCCCTACATGCCATGATGGAGAGGGGACCACAGACCCTTAAAGAGACCTCTTTTAATCAGGTTTGAGTCCTCTCAATTTGATTTGTCATTTTGGGTGTGTATATTTCTCCACAAATTAAGCACTTATTTGTTGATGTGCTGATGACATTGACTGGAGATGATCCTCAATCATGTGTGTGTTAGCTTCTGATTCTGAGGATCAAATCAGTGTGTAACGTGTACACTGCTGTATATGCAAATTTTTACAGCTTGTAGAGATTTCATGTTTTACACATTATATGCCGTTTATTTCTGTAAAAGAGGGTTTGCAAACACTCAACACTATTGAAAACAAATGATATCCTGCACTATAGTGTAGATACTTTATATGGGAAATGCCTTGACATTCTGCTTTATAGAGGAGCTTTGATGGCTCCACATCAGCAACAGCAATAGTAGAACATCTTATAAGCATCCACAAAGCTAAATTTTACATCATCATACAGGATATAAATTTAATCATAAGCCAAACTAATGATTTAGTATTTTCCAAGACAGAAAAGAAACTGAAAAAAAAACCCACTTGCGTTTGTTTACTTTATGCTGCAGGCTTACGGCAGGGACCTGATGGAGGCACAAGACTGGTGCAGGAAGTACATGCGCTCTGGAAACGTCAAAGACCTGACTCAGGCCTGGGACCTCTACTACCACGTGTTCAGACGTATCTCTAAGCAGCTGCCACAGGTGAATCAAAATATGAAGCCACTGCAATCAATCTACGCTACTTTATTTGTTAATATTCATACTAATAAGCCAACCTTAACCAGGAAATTACAATATGCAAACTTTAATTATTAGCCAAACTAATGTGGAGGTGTATTACCTGCAGCCAGGCCAAACTTGTGCATGTCTGTGACAATCTCTCATCAGATTATAGATTTTACATTTCATGACCTGACTCATTCTTGGATCTCAAGACGGATAAATCAAACATAATGTTTGTTAGGTGTGTAATGTGGCTTAAAAGGAAGTAGTGGATATTATGGTTTTGCCAGCATACCAATATTGGAAAAAAATGAATGGAAGCTGATGATGGAGAGAGAGAGAGAGAGAGAGAGAGAGAGATTTCTTTCATTCCCCCATTTCTGGTTGAAGTCATTGGACAAGAAGAAAAAAACTAATGTTGCAAGATGCTGAAAGATGGCAGGATGGTGATGAGGGTGATGATGGAAGAAGAGGAATGGCACAACATCAGGAGATAGCATCACTCATTTTCCTGTCATGCCCTCAGGCACCAGTCTGTCTCCTAAATTATGATATGATGTATTTTCAGGTAGTTTTTTTTTTTGTCCTGTGGTCAATTGTTTTTTTTTGTTGTTTTTAAATCACTTAACATCTTTCAACACACACTGAAACATCAGTAACACAGATGTTTCAGAGGTTTCTTTTAATTCAGTCAGTATTTTCTTCAACATCTAGCCCCTCCTTTATACCCTACATGCATTATATTGTCATAATGCTACACATGTAAACAAAATATACAATACAAAATGACAGTACTATAATGATACAGATGTTGTGTAGATGGGTTGAAGAAAAAGTGAGTTTGGTACAGCGTTATGGGTTGATGCTTCAAAACAACAGGGCTTGTTGCTGTAGGAGAATGGATGAAATTGATTTCCAGCAGCTATCATCACAATGTTGAAGGGTGACATTAAAAATAGTTCTGTCAGCAGCTCGCACTTCACACAATAAATGAAGACGGCAATGCTATTTGACACCATAGCATGGCCCTGCTCTCGGGGATGCACCCTGCTGTGACATTACAGTACGCAACATGAAATACACCGCAGCATTATGACATGCTGGGAGTAGTGCAAATATTCCCCCACAGGGCATTAACAAAGAGATAAACCCTTTCCAGAATGCATCTAAATAGCAGTTCCAGAGCAGGGCGGGACTGTAACCATACATCACCATTCAGAAATGAACCATAAAGGCCTTTAAATGGTGTGGCACATTCAGATTTGATGCAGTGTAAATGACTGATGGTTGCAGACAAGCAGCAAATGCATTAAGAAAGCGAATTGTTCCAGATGATTTATAAAAAGCTGCATATAAACAAGTTTCTCTGGATAAAGCCTTTTAACTTGGATATAAGCCAGTGTCTGGTACAATCTGCATAGTGCTTTAGGCACTGTTGGCTTGGCAGACGCTGCTTTGTCAGTGAAGTTTTTGTACATAAGACTTAAAACTAATTGTCTCTTCCTGTAACCCCCCCTCCTCCCCACCTCATCAACTTTCCCCACAGCTGACCTCCCTGGAGCTGCAATATGTTTCTCCAAAGCTGCTGATGTGTCGGGACCTGGAGCTTGCTGTACCCGGCACTTATGACCCCAACCAGCCCATCATTCGCATCCAGTCAATCGCCCCCTCCCTTCAGGTCATCACCTCCAAGCAGCGCCCACGCAAACTCACCATCATGGGTAAGATTAGGAGGAAATTGCACAGGCCTTGTGGCTCGGAACCCATTATATTAGGAAAATAGATTAAAGAATATTTCTAGTCATGTGCTTTCAGCAGGCATGGGCCGTCACATTAGAGAAAATTCAGTATTAATAGAAGCCAAACAATAAACGGCTTCAAGGGCATAGTTTATTTTGAATTCATCAGTCATGGCAAAGTTCTGCGTGTGGTTGGGACAAGACTGTGGAAAAGCTTCTATACAACCAGAAGCAAGATCAAACAAGTAATGGATTAAATTCCACTCACCACACAAGGACCAGCCTCGATGGTTATTTAACTTTCTACCAAAAGAGTAATATTTTTTTCTTATTTTCTCTTCCAAAAGAAACGACACACGTGGGCACACCACGGTTTGTCACCAACCCTCCCCGCACTGCTCTTTGTTATTAAATTGAATACAGAAATAAATAACTCTGACATTCTCCCCTCTGCTCTGTTGTGTGATATGAAATATGACAGTGAAGTGCTTCTGAAATGGCAAAGCACTGTAATATCGCGTTGTCTTGAAGCCAAATCCACATGCTATCAATCACAAAATGTTCACTCCGCTTCAGACATTTTATGCCCCTGTACCAGTGCCAGCCACAACCGGAGGCAATATGTTTTTTGGGTTGCCCCCCCCACACAGACACACACACACACACACACACACACACACACACACTGTCTGTTAAACACACATACACCCTGTCCAGACGTCCCTCCTTATCTCTCAGCTCCTTGGCTACATCTTAGCACACTAACCATGTACAAATATGGAAAGAGCAAAGCACTGTCAACACCATCCCAGTCATCCCAGTTTGAGCCAGAGCCTTTCTATTCTCCACTCAGAAGGCACACATGCACGCATGCACGCACACACTCACGCACACACTCACATACTTAGACAATCATAGGTTCAGAGACACATATAGGGATGCAGACAGTGAGAGAAGCACTGTAATGCTCAATAACAGCCCAGTGATAACGCACACAGAAATAAACCCACATGGGCTGACTCACAAACACAGCTTTCGCTTTCTTACAAGATGTTCAGACACTTTCACTCTCACAGTCTTAAACACACACAGAGTGATCCAGACCTGCCCAGTCCACCCCTCCTCCCTGGGAAAGGGTGAGAGGACAGCAGGCCATCACTGTTAGCGTTACATACCACTCAGAGCAAGCCCAGATAAGACAAGCAGAGGAGCCGAGTCCTTCAGAAGACCACAACCAGATCCACACTGAGCCGCCCACAAAGCTGCTGCTTACTAAAAAAAGTTGTTGTCTCACTGTCATTATTGCTGAAACTTCAGTAAAATCAGGCCTTTTGATGCCCGATTACCAAAAGAAGGAAGAATCTAACCTCTGCAAAGAGCGTGCTGCAACCATTACCCCATTAATAGTTTTAGTTTAAACTTTTGAGCAAAGCTGATTGTTCTAATTATTGTAATTTGCAACATCAAATTTGCATAATTTAAAGACAATAATTAAAAATGTTAAATTAAAATCATCTTAAAGGAAAATCGTCCTCTTTAGTCTGAAAATTTGTGTTCAACTTCTGTATTATTGACTCACACGGTCGTACTTATCCTAGAACAATCCACAGTGCAGACGAAATATATGCAGCAGCATATTGCAAACAGATACGCAAAGTGCTTTCTGCAAGCAAAGAACCAATAAAAGATGAGCGTTCTATTAAAAACACAAAATGAAATGCAAGGTGGTGCAGTGGAATAGTATCTTTATAGATCATTTACTTTCAGTACATGAACATTCGCCGGAAGCTGACCAGCTAGATGTGTGTGCGTGTGTGGCGGGGGGGTTTGTAAGGACTGGAGTGCTGCTGATAAAGGAAAGACGAGGTGTTGCATTCACTTCTTTGCTAATTTAAGTCGCTCTCTAATTGTGGCTCACTAATGGGTTGTAATGCTGCTCTTAGGATCTGTGAGATAGTTTATCTGTGCACTAACAGAATACTCCGCCTGCTAACAGCTAGCAAAGCTGTGAACTGTCTATGTGCTTTTTCTAGGCAGGTATTGCACAGAGGGGTTTTCTTTAAAGTGCCCCCCCTTGTGGGAAAGGGAACGGCCGAAAGCATCAGATTTTTTTTTCCTCACTGAAAAGATGCAGCAAGAAAAAAGCCTCAGACTGGTTAATGTGGTGAAAGTGAAGTTGGCCTTCAGTGCAAAACAGATTCTTAAATCTCTCTTATCTATCTAATCTAGCAGTTTAGTGAGTTTTTATCAGAGTTCAGGGTGCTGCGATCGGGGGTCAGCAGGTCATCATGGGAGGCCTGAGAGCTCAGGGACAGACTGTCTGTGGGCTAATCCTCAAGCACACACTCACCCCTCTACCACCAACACCTTCACACACTGGACCTGGAAGTTATGAGTGTGTTTACATCTGCTTTGTGGCATTTGCATAAATCTCTTCTGACTGTGCGTTTGTCACATTTGAGCACTAAAACGTACATATGAACTGTGCATGTGCACTACGAAGTCCGGCATCAATCATCCTTTTAGCTGCCAGATTGCAGGCCGCTGCTGCCGAACAGCTACAGACTGGGAGACAGGGTGAGGTTCAAAGGTCACAGAGAAACAGGAGTCCCTGGCCACATTTATCTATCATCACTCTGTCCTTCTGCACCTCCTTCTTCTGACCAGTGCAGAGGAACTGCCAGCAAAGTCATGACACAGTTATCAACACTTCATCACAAAAAAGTGACTTCTGTTGATTTGTTTACTTTATCTTCATTTTTACGCCACATCATTAATAACAAACGCAATACATCATTTTTGTGACGATTCATCAATCGCGATAACAAAAGACGTTTCAACCATGAAGAGTTTTTTTTTGTTTACTGGTTTACTGTTTTGATGCTTCCTGGAAAACAATGGAGCTCTATGACAGAGAATGTGATATACCAGGAAATGTCTGGGCAGGAAAGTGTCCTTCAGCAGCTGCTCTTTCACTGCTAAAACTGGCTCTATGTGCACATTTTTGTGGCTGAGACCATAAGCTACATATAAACGAAGGATTTATGACATCAATCATAGGCTTAGGGACTTTCATTTTAAAGCCTTGAGGTAAACAACAACGCCATTGCCGCTGTTGATTGGAGCCATAAGTACAGTATTTGGAAAAGATGGTAATACACTAATGAAATACTTGATATTTGCTCAGGAACACAAAGAACAAACTTCTTTGTAACAAACCGAGACACCAAGCCGTGCTGGATAATTGCATAAAATAATGCTCCTAAAGCCACCAGCACCACAAATGCAGTCAAGGGCTCCAGTTCAGTAACTCAAATTTTCTGCGGTGAAGCCCAGCAGACAGCTAGCTGCCCAATTGGCATCCACAGCATCCCTGTCAGATCCTCATTCCTTAATGCAAATGACACAATTTCAGTACAGTTTGATGCAATTGAAACTGGTGTGTTGTAAAATGGAGCTTAAAAAAATATCCCCCTGGACAGTTGTTGCAAGGGTATAGCTCAGATTGGGCAAGAGGCAGTCTGTTCTGTGCTTAGCGCTAACACAAAGCAGATTTGTTGCCTATTGTTTAGTTTATTATTCATTGATTTTTTTTAAATTGGGATTTGTGGTGAGTCACAGGCAGAAACTATGTTACTGTATCTAACTGTAGATCTTACAACTGCAGCCCAAACTGAAATGTGGAAATAAATCAAAAAGTATTAAGTGGAAATTGGTGGCACCTGAACAGTGTTGGTATTGGGCTGCATTTCTGTCAGTGTGATGTTCAGGTTGGGGGGTATCCATGACGCTTAATAATTTGCTGGAACAATCAGCGTTAAGGTTGCTGAATGAGCAGTGAGATGGAGAATTTTTGAAAGTCGATTCTCTTACATAACCTCTGTCACAATATTTGTTGTAAAGTACCTTGAGCTTGATTTATATTTAGTATTGCACACGATGTCTCTAAAAATGCCTCTTTCATCCAATATTGAATTTTTTTTCTGTCTTTTTTGTTATGTTCAGTGGTCAACTGATACTGAAGAGTTTAAGCAGTAAAGCCATTCAACTCAAAGGCACGAGTAATTCGACTCATGAGGCAAATCCAGTCATTTCTTTACATCTCTGCAAGTGAATGTGGAGAAATCAGTCATGCGTGTTTTAAAACTTGATAAAAACGTGACCTTTATGTAGTGACTGATTTTCATTCCTCGGCTCGGAGGACCGTTGACTGCATCGGCCGACAAAATAGACATAATTTTTATTTGTGTCAGGACTTGTGGGCTGCAGGGACATGTGATAGTGTGTATTTCTCGCCAGAGATACGAGTCAAGTGTGTGTGTGTTATTGGGGGACCATTAAGAGTGGATAGTGTGTATGTTCAGTCTTCTATAGATTTTAGCAGCAGCGCGCTCAGTTCTTAACAGTTAGTGTTTCTCCAGAGGCCTGCAGACAAAGTGTGTGTACATGAATGTACAGTGCTGTGTGTACACTGAGTACACACAAGTTTCCCTCTGAATTTAAGCTTTTTTGTGAATTCCGTTTTCATTTTCTTGCAAGTTTTCAAACATTGCATTAAAAATTATTTGCACACATGCGCACTGTTTATTTTTGTGTCTTAAAAGTCACCCGTGCATCCTCATGAAACATCACAGCTGTGGCCGAATCTGTTTTTGTTGAAATGAACAGTAAAAACCCGGATAATTACAAAAGCTTTATGATCGTCATCAATATATTTATGTTGTTTTATTTGCATGCAGAAAACAAAAGCATTTTTTCTGAGGCATGGGAAACATTGTCTATATGTATTATCCTCACCAGCATCTTGATATGTATGTAGCCTGTTGAGCAACATTGACTGTGTCAATGACGCCACACGGTAGGTATAAAATTGCCTTTACTGTATTTGATATGAGGTCCCCGACAACTTCTGCAGTGTGATTTAAAAATCTGTTAGCAAACAACTTCTCTGGGCCATAACAGAGGTGAGGTATTTATTTCTTTTAGTGTACCATAAATTTGTCTTAATCGTCATTTATATTTCAAACACCCTACAAGCAAAACAAAAAAAACCACTAAAACTAAACATAATGATCTTGATGATGGGAGAATTTAAGTTTAGCTTGGTGTAACTAATCAACTGGAAGCTGAATATACAACCAGAAAGATTGGAGTGCACTCTCCTGAGACTGCAGCAGTTCTTAGCAGCTGCTTGGTGTTTGGTATGACACCTCCTCAGGAGTGCTAATGCTGGAGAGGCATTTAACAGCCAAGCAGGCCGATGATCCCGCTCGCTGCCGGGAAACAGTAATGGATGGCTGGACAGTGACTGAAAAGGGGGAGGAGAGAGGAGGGTGTGTGTGTGAGGGGCTGTGTTGAAGAAGGAAGATGTTGTTAGGAGGAGTGTTTCTTATCCATATCCCATGGCGGCTCTCCTGCTGCGCTGAATGAAAGCACCCCGACCAGCAGTCGTCGCGGTAACTAATTTGCTGAGATTTTCTGCTTGACTGGAGGCACGAGGAAGAGGCCCTCCCCCCCACCTCATCCTATCAAACAGTCAAGTTCCTCAACAATCACTCTCTGAATCTCTGCTCTTCGTCTCTATGCATCCTCTTCAGCTCTCACAGACTTATCAGTCTCAGTTATGACCATGAATAATTAGCAATAATTTTTTAAAATGTCTTAGAAACTGGGCCAAAGTGTGAAAAAAAATCATGAAGCGTCTCTCTTCCAATAACAGCATCATCATGTCAGAGTTGACCTGTGAGCTTTTTTCCAGATCAGTTTTCACTGTTGGACTCTGTTGCAATTGCTTTTCATGGTTCACAATTCAAAATAATCACTATTTATCTTATGTTGGGCCTTTGTGCAACACATCAGTTCATCCAAGGCCTTAAAAAAGCAGCTTTAATTGAACGGGTTTGGCTAGCCCAGTGGTTCTCAAATCCAGGCCTCGTGCCCCCCCTGCCCTGCAGGTTTTAGATGTGTCTCTGCTTCAAAACACCTGAGTCAAATATAGAAGTCATTAGCAGGACTCTGGAGAACCTGACTTGAACCTGAGGAGGTAATTCAGCCATTTGATTCAGGCGGATCAGGGACACATCTAAAACCTGCAGGGCAGGGGCCACGAGGCCTGGATTTGAGAACCACTGGGCTAGCAGGTGGGTGGGCCTGTTGTGCTCACAGCCAGAGCTCTCTGAATAAGATGACCTTATTAGGGAGAGCCCCTCTCACTGACATCATAAAGAGCCAAGAAAAAACCCATGTGAAATAAAGCATTTAGAGCTGTCTGAAAACTGAGTTTTTGGCTCACAGGCATTGTTGACATTCTTTGAGACTTTGGCCACATTTTATATGAACGTCCACCTTTGGAACAACATAAGTCTTTAACGTGGCCTCCCAGTGAAATATAGTAGCCCAACTCCATTTGAAAAAAATATTAATAGGTAGAAGCTGGTCCAAACAGTACTATTTACTAACAAAATTCACTCGATTCTGAAAGTAAATGTAGAAATCAGCAGCTTGGAACCGTCAAGGAGGGTACTATGGCAGCCAGTGCTGGGACCCAAATGCAGACAAACACACCACCATGAGGTGGGCAAAGGACAAAGGAAAACTGCAGACAATTTATACAGACCAGGTAATGAGACAAATGGAAACAGCTGGGAGTGAACCACACAGGAAGCAAAGCTGAACACAATACACACGGAACAAAAGACTGGCAAAATAAAACAGGAAGTGTGTCAGCAGGGAAACAGAAACAGACACGGGGAGGCAATCACACTGAGGAAAACCCAGATCTTAAATACTCAAAACTGAAACTCAAAGGAAAAAAAAATACAAGAATGCAAAATCTATGACAAACACCCAGGACCATGACAGGTGCAAACTTTTGGAACTGCATTTTGCTTTGGATTTCTAAGTGATTTTATGAAACCGATTATGTATTTATGTACCGATTTGCTCCAATAGCATCCATCCATCCATCATCCATCCATCCATCCCCTCATTTTCTTTACCACTCATCCACTTCAGGATTGTAGTGGTGCTGGAGCCTATCCCAGCTGTTGTTGGGTGAAAGGCGGGGTACACCCTGGAGAGGTCACCAGTCTATTGCAGAGCTGTATTATGTATTGTTTTGTCAATTACCTAAAAACAATACCAGTAAGGTGTATATAAAATATGTGAAGGAGAAACATTATACTTACATTT
Organism: Bujurquina vittata; assembly: GCA_015106715.1. NCBI lineage: Eukaryota > Metazoa > Chordata > Actinopteri > Cichliformes > Cichlidae > Bujurquina > Bujurquina vittata. The sequence goes on from VUQK01002594.1 coordinate 19,247, forward strand.
TAGTCACAATTTTAAATTTTCTGCACATTGGGTTAAAAGTCAAAGCAGAATTTATTTAAGACCTCAAAATTAACAGCAAAAACCATTTCATTTGTCCAGTCAGTATAAGTTTTTGATCCTGATCCACATCAGCAGTCACAATTTAAGCCAATATGAACTCTTTACCGTGCTTTAAACCTGTGGAAACTGAAGATGTACAACATGCACCATTTAAGTTGTTGCCTGCAAGCCTATTGCCCTGCCCTGACCTCTGTAAACACTTTCCTGATGAGTGAATGGGTCACTCAATTTGGGTCATATTGAATAAAACTACATGGTAAATTATGGTGATTCAAATTTCAAAAAAATATTATTCCAAATACATCCATTGGTTATCGACTTGTCAGTCACAAGCGTGGCTTTTCACAGTCAGCTCCGGCTCTTGCTCATTTCGTCCGGTTTCAAAATATCAAGATGGCAAAACTGTATATGTCAAAGCTTCAGGGCAGTCTATGTGTTTACCATGTTAAACATCTTTGTTTAATCTACAGTATGCATCACCTTGCCACCATTTGCTATTTAGCACTAAGCACAGCACAGCTAAGACTTACAGCATGCATTTAAATCAGTGTATTTAAAATACTGGAAAAGTTAACATTTAAAGTGCAAGGACCATCAAAGTAAGCTTCATTTGAGGATCTAAGGATGGCAGTCCACCCATGTTGTAGTTTCTAAGCTTTTTCAGTCTCAAACTAAAGTGAGGGGTTGACCATCCCTACAGTCCTGCTGCTAGCATTGCTCAAGATTAACATGCAGCCGCTCATAAAACCTCTTTCACCCTCTTCTTTCCCTATTATGTCTAAACTGCTTCATCTTAATAATATTCACTAATTACCGTTGTGGCACCCTTTGGGGTTCAAGCAGGTCATTGGCAAGAAGCCATAATCCTCTTTCTGAACTCTGACCCGCGACAGACATTTTAATGGGGTCAAATACTGGAAGCGGATCACATCACAGCCCGACCAGCGTCGCAAACTCTGACATATCGGCTGCTGGAGGGGAGAGAAGGAGGGCTTTTTTGTGTCTCACACTTAGAATTCAACAGTTATGTAATGGGAGAGAATAAACATGAGGATTAAATGCCGTAGGATCAATAATATTGATTGGGACAGCGAAGAAGACGTGATCGCTCTCTGAAAACCCTGTAAGAGGCACCTTTGTGTGTGTGTGTGTGTGTGTGTGTGTAGGTGTGTGTGTGTGCGTGTGTATGTGCGTGTGCCTGTGCCTGTGTGTGTGTGTCTGGGACCTGTGTGAAAACTGCAAGAAATGATCAATGTTGTGCTTGTAAGTGCACAAGTCTGTACGTGTCTTTATGCATGTGACCATGTGTGACACTATGTGTGTGTGTGTGTGTGTGTGCATTTTGGGGTTAGTAAGCGCAGATAATTCCTGGCATTAACAGCATTTGGACAACAATAGACCTTTTCTTGGCTCTGTTTGGCTCACTTCCAGGTTTCCTCGGTGTTATTATAGCAGTAAGGCTAATCCCACTTCTCGCAGTGTTCAGGCTGCAAGATTATGGCTTATAGACTGTTTTTTCTGCCTCACATGTAATCCATGTAAGTGTGTGTGACCAGACTCTTGTAAAAAATTACATTTATTAATGTAGTTCTTATTAAAAAGTGCAATAAAGGATTACATCTGGCTCAAATATCTTGGACTTAAATAATATCTCTAACTTGTTTTGGTCCTCATCTCTGGAAAACTTTCTTCTCTGTTTTTCTGGTTATCTGAAATCCACTACACAGACAGCTGAATGGGTCCACCAACACTTTACACCCACGGGAGCTACTCGGTCACAGACACCCATGCCGTGAAGCTCCAAGCGCACAGTTTGTGTGCTGATGTTGATGCCAGAGAAGGTTTGCAGTTCTTTTGTTATCGTCAGAGAGTAGGTAACTTTTACACAGTATTTCCCTCAGCACTCAGTGACCCCGCTCTGTAGCTTTAGTTGCTCTGCCACTTTGCAGCTGAGTAAATGTGCTTCCTAAATGCTTCCACTTTGCAATGATACCACTTACAGTTGATTGTGGAATATCCAGGTAAGAAGAAATTTTTTGAACTGATTTATTGTGTCTGAACCAAAGCAGGTGATAAATTCGGTGGACTCAACGCACAGTGTGCAGTCTTCAACTGTTTATTTTTACAAGCACTCAGGTTTAAGCAAAGGAATTTGCAACAAGGGGACTTAGTTCTCGGAGCTGGGATGGGCTTTTGTAAAAGAGGAGAGGTAGATTAATTTTTCTTTCCTGTACAATATTGTAGTTATTATTGTTTTAGGAGAAGACACCGGAGAGCGTGTTTGGACAGAATTTACTCAGAAAGATCAGGAGATGGTTGAAGGTGGACAGGCGGGTGAGTTTTTTGGCACACAGGAAACTCACCATGGCATGTTGCGACGGTGGTATCCAGTGCCACACTCAAATTCACTGAGCTCTTTACAACAATAGGCTTCTCAAGGTGCTTTAAATTGTGAAGTGAACATCCCATTAGAAAGAGAACTGCCATGGTTCTGGGTCTGGGACCCAGTGTTTTTGAGGGTATGAACTTTTGAGGTTCTGGGTTTGGTTTCTCATCTTTTGTTTCCATTTGAGTATGTTTGATCATGTTTCAGTTCTGTGCTTAGTTCAATTATCTGAGTCTTGTGTAGGGCTTTTTGTTCCTTCAGTATACCCGACTGACCTGCGTCCTGCATCTAGTCTGACATCAATTTGAAGCCTGTCTTGAGTCCTGCACTGGGGTCCGTTGCCTGCCTGCCACAGCGGTTAAATGACAAGAACCTTATGGATCAGAACCCATGAGCAAGCACTTTGTGACAGTGGGGAAGAAGCACCTGTGGCGGGACCAGGCTCAGGAGGAACAGTTGTATGCAGTGATGAGCTGGCAAGTACTAAACAGCTCAAACAACCTGATCTGTTTTCAGCACCTCATAATTTGAGAAGTGGCATCGGGAAGGGAATCTTTTAGGGGGAAAAAATACCTAGTTAAATATGCAGAGCCTTAATTTGCTCTACAAATGTGCAAAGAAAACCTCTTCCCATCCTTCCCTTTCACAATAAAAGGCCTAGATATATGCAATGTTGGATTTTTGGGAACGTAGCATAAACACCTGCTGACAGTCAGCTAAGTTATGTTGGCCAAAATATTTTTTTCTTGCTTTGGTAAAGAATATATTGTAAATACTGCTAATAAATCAGAAGACTGTTTCCCCATTAAATAAACATTCTTATTCCTGTTTTAGTGAAGAATGGCTACAAAACTAATTTCATCATCTGCAAACAAAGAAAGTTGGTAAAATGCTTGCATTACTTGCATAAAGGAAATTAAGTGTTTATTGAATTATGTAGTCATGTACACTATGAGTCAAAAGTTTGGACACACGGTGAATGTGTCCAAACCTTTGACTCGTAGTGTATTTCTATAGAATAGAGAAGCATTAAATGTAACTTTAATTGAAGCGTTCCTTAACAAAACGTCAAAAACATTCACATACAAAGGAGAAGACAGTGGACTACATCAAGAAACAAACAGTACAAGTCAAGTTTGGACACACTTTGACTGGTACCGTATAAAACTTTATAATCTAAATTTGTAATGTAAAAATAACACTGCCAATGATGTGGCCATGAAATGCCCATCATCACCTTAATTTTAATGCAACACTGGCAAGAAAAAAAACTTTTAAGCAATACTCATGAAAGGAAGTGGACACATTTTTGAGTACAGGTTTAGAATACATTTGTCGGTGACAGTATTGTATTGAACTGAAAGATTTAAATGTTGTAGAAACCAAAGAGAGTCACTTCAAACCTGAGTCATTTTGACATTAACATCACACTCAATATTAGACAAATTAATGTGTGAGTGGATAAAAAAAAATTCAAAGCAACCTCAGAGTGGAGGAAGAGCTTGAAGTGAAGGGTAAGGGAGGGTACTCGGGGTTGTTGGATAAAGGTTAAAGTCAAACTAACAGTGGCTCTTTGCTCACTGTTAGCACCACACATCCCTCTGCTCTCCAAATTGAGTCTGCTGACCCAATTGCTCCAACACACAGTCACACACACCCATGTAACCGTTTACTGATACAAATTCAATATCAAATTTCTCTTATCCTGCTGGAAGCACCCGTCAGAAGATGGGTGCACTTTGGGCATAAAGAGTTGGACCTGATCAGCAGCAACACTGGTAGGTTGTGGTGTTTAAATGATGATCAGCTGGAACTAAGGGACACAAAGTGTACTAAGAAAATATCCCTCTTGTAAATACACCACCAGCCCAAACCTTTGATACAAGACAGGATGGATCCATGCTTTCATATTGTTTACACCAAATTCTGACCCTACCATCCGAATGTTGCAGAAATCGAGACTCATCAGACCAGAAGCATCCTGCCCATTCTCCTCTGACTTTAGAGATCAATATTTTTAGCCAGAGACGTGCTGCTCACTGCATATTTTCTTCTCTTTTGGACCATTCTCTGCAAACTCAGAGGGTTGTGTGGGAAAATCCCAGTAGATCAACAGTTTCTGTAATACTTAGACCAGCCCATCTGGCACAAAAGCCATACCAAGTTCAAAGTAACTTAAATCACCTTTTTCCCCATGCTGATGGATCCTGCCATGTGATTGGCTGATTAGATATTTGAATATTTGAACAGCGGCCAGTGAGTGTATAATGATGTGCCCACATGTGGTATGCAGATTACAATCAATCAATCATTCAATTAAAGATACTCCTGATCTTAACTCGTTGCGTGTGTAAAGCGCACCTATCCACAGAATCAGTTTCCTCCATTCCAACCATCAATTCCTCTGTCTGGGGCTCCATAAAAAATCTTGCTTCATGGGGTGACAATGATCATGAGAAAGGTGGTGTATCAGCCCAAAACTACATGGGATGAGCTTTTAATAATCTGAAGGCAGTTGGGACCACAGTCACCAAGAACATCATTGGTAACACACTGTTCATGTTTATTGAGCTCATTAGCGTCAAGCAGCATCCAAGAAACCTAAAGGATTTAGAGAGTTTCTGTATTTATAGTGCCAAAAACATTTACCTGTCTTTATGCCTATGATTCAAACTCTATGACCCTAAAAGGCATCATTTTCTGAAAATTAGCATCAGAAGCCAACCCCATATCATCCTTGACTTTTAAAAGATGGCCTATATGAACCATGTGATGCCAGTATTCACCAAAGCTTTCATTTGATTCACAAAGCACAGAGAAATAACAGCAGAGGAAACATTATAACAAATAAATACACAAAGCAAATAGAAATCCATAATTTATAGCATTTTTCTTTTACTTGAATATTGCAGTATTCCTTTTGGAGAGGGTTTAAATAGTGAGCTTAAACTGATTTACGGTACATTTGAATGGAAACTTTAAACATAGAAGTAATCATTTGACCTAAAAGTTGCTTTTATGTTACATTCATTAATTATATATGAATGTGTTTTTCAGCTTCAGAGTCTAAGGCAAAGACAACAAATGGCACTGGCATACAATAAAAATCGTATCTGCAAAATTAATCCTGAAAAATACATGAAAAATAAGTTTCCATTTTTTTCACAAGTTGTGCAATAACCTTGACTTTTACTTTGACTTGTTCTGGTTGGTGTGAAGGTTCCAGTGAGCACATCTTTTCTCTCTTTGCCAAAGTGAAAATCTGTGGAGCTGAAGTGTGGAGTTCTGAAGTTGAGGTCAAACTAATACAAGGACACAGAGGTGAAGTCCACAGTCTAACATGCAGGGATAACTCCCCTTCACTCTGGCCATATTTAGAGATGTGACTCTTGGCACATCTCAGAAACAGCCTCCTTGGGGGTTCAGGAGGGTCGATCCAGTCTGCGGGACCACAACACAATTACAGCTCTCCTCCTTAAAGAGATGTAGAAGCAGGCTGAGGTGCACGGTGGGTGTACTTCTAAAGTCCCACTGTTAGCTTTTAGCACCACGCCCCTGCTGCTAAAATCTCCTGGATGTCCCTGTTATGCCGCAAAAAGGGTTCGAGTGTTTCAATAAGCGTGTTATTAACCTCTTGCTACTGGCGTCTGTCACACTCTCTACATGGCAAACACTGCAGGAGCCTGTAGATGTCCATCAATCTGCCTTTTTTTAACCACCGAGCTCCTCAATTATTCAGAAGCAGAGTGCAGTCAAACATTTCCATTTAGAGATCTAACACTTGTTTGACCAGCTGAATGTCCAATAGTTGTGTCGAGACAGAGAGAGCAAATGGCTTCGTAAAGGGCGCAGAAGACAGATTCAAAATCCTTTCAAGCTTAAAGACAGTCGGTATTGTGTTTGAGCAAATATGAGCTAATGCTAACACCATGTGATCTTAAATCTGCAGTACAGGTCAGTTTTTAAAACACATGCACTGATGTACACAGTGTCACACCAGAGAAGAACATATTGATCAAAGCACTGGAATATGCTCACTGACACAATATTTTCTACCATGACGAACTGATACGCAGACACAGAGGCCATAAACTAAATGACATCCATAATTGCCTCCACCAAAACAAAACTTTTGTAAATAATGCCTTTTGTCTTTAGTTTAAATAGCACCAAGGCAGCTCAATACAGGGATTCAATTCGGTTCCAAACACAAATAGATGTGGGCTAACCTGGACCTCACTGACCCTCCAGTTGCTGATACCTATGTGACTTCATGGGCCATCACTGCACGTAATTCCTGTGTGTGATTTACAGCATTAAATGGAATGCAAAATGGTTAGGGCTAGAACAGGTGTCAGGGTAACGTTGTAGAAACTAAATGGCATAAATTACATCTGACAAGTGTTGTGATAAAATGCAATAATTTAGAGAAACTGGTCATTAATACCCCGTTTTATGACACCAGGCTCTCTACACATCCATCCACAGCCTCCTCCTGTTGCTGGCACCAGATGGTGACCTAAGAAATTTTACAGTTTTAATTCACCACATTAAAAAAAGTATTCATTCACCCATTTAAATCATTGAATTCAGGTGTTCCAGTCACTTCCATGGCCACAGGTGTATAAACCAAGCACCAAGGCACGGCAGGCTGCTTCTACAAACATTAGTGAAAGAAGGGGTCGCTCCCAGGAGCTCAGAGAATTCCAGTGTGGTATCGGGATAGGATGATACCTGTGCAACAAGTCCAGCAGTGGAAATTCCTTGCTACTAAATATTCCACAGTTGACTGTTAGTGGTATTATAAGAAAGTGGAAGCGATTAGGAATGACATCAACTCAGCCATAAAGTGGTAGTCCACGGAAAATTACAGTCGGGTCAGTCGAGGCTGAGGTGCAAAGTACACAGAAGTCACCAACTTTCCACAGAGTCAATCACTACACAAACTTCATGTGGCCTTCAGATTAGCTCAAGAACAGTGTGCAGGGAGCTTCATGGAATGGGTTTCAATGGCTGAGCCTTACAACACCAAGTGCAATGCCAAGTGTTGGATGCAGTGGTGTAAAGCACTCCGCTGCTGAACTTTAGATCAGTGGAGACATTATGGTGCGAGGCTGCTTTTCAGGAGTTGGGCTCAGCTCCTTAGTTCCAGTGAAATGAGCTCTGAATGCTTCAGCATATCAAGATATTTTGGACAATTCCATGCTTCCAACTTTGTGGGAACAGTTTGGGAATGGCCCCTTCCTGTTCCAACATGACTGTGGATGAGCCAGTTTGGTGTGGAAGAACTTGACTGGCCTGCACAGAGTCCTCACCTCAACGCGACAGAACACCTTTGGGAGACTGCAAACCAAACCTCCAACATCAGTGGCTGACTTTAAAAATGCACTCCTGGAAAAATGGTCAAAAATTCCCAGAAACGTTTCTAACCTTTGTGGAATGCCTTCCCCAAAGAGTTGCAGCTGTTATAGCTGCAAAGGGTGGCCCCACATCATATTAAACCCTATGGATTAAACATGGGATGTCACTCAAGTTCATATGCGTGTGAAGGTAGACGAGTAAATACTTTTGGCACCATGGTGTACAATTCCCTGGTGTACTGCGCTGGGTACAAACTTTGACTACAGACACACTGCCTGCATCTGATTTCACAGGTCTTACCCTGTAAATGTTGCAATGCGTTGTCATCCTGGGGTGTCAAATTATGCAATTTTGTGAGACGACAGCCACATCTACCATTTCACGACGCACCGTCCATGGAGATAATGGTATTGGTTTTAGAGACCTACAAAGAACTTGGAGACATGGCGGTGTCGTAAGTCACAGGTTTAGCGACTAGGTGAGTGTGTTTTTTTGGGAATATAACACATATGTTATGAAAACATTTTTAAACTTGGATCAAAAAGTCACCAAGCGGATGATTGGATATTGTGTAGAGAGGTACAAAAAACGATAACGATATGAAGTGTGCAAACATAAAGATGGAATGCTTACTGGATTGGTCAGAAAATAATATTGCTTTCCAAAAAAAAGATTTTGTGCTTCAAAAGTTTTTGCAGGTGACTTTGTGTTGTCTCTCAGTCCAGTAGCTCACTGGCCCTGTGATGAATCATCACATCCTCATCCCTCTCCTCCTCCCACCCCCTTCTCTTTTCATTTGACCGATCCTTCACCAAGGCCCAGTGTAATCCCTTTGAGTTTGGGCAAAATAGAGTTTAAGGGGGAGGGAGGGGTGAAGGTTGGACTGAGGTTAAGAGAAAGCTTGTTTATCGAAGAGTCAAAGATGTGATCCTGCTGCTACAGCAGTGTTCTTCAGAGCATTTATATGTAGTAATTCACTGAAAACAGAAAATGGAGGATTGATGATAACGCTGTGGTTGGTGAAAATTAGTCAAATGTAATTAAAGCACCACTCAGTCCCCAAGGCATTTTTTACAGTACGTGGACCGCTTAGTTTAGGCTGAAATACTGCAGGAATGCTGTCTTTTTAAGTGGAGTGCAACACTGTGAATAAGGTCTTCTTCGGGGACAGATCATACTTACAAACCTCACAATGTATGTGTAAATCTGCAGGCAAACATTTCCTTATGTACACTCCCCTGGCCGCTTTATTAGGAACACATAGTATAAAAATTGTACTCTGAGAGCACATGAAATAACTTATAATGATATTACTTATTTATTTATTTTGAACTGGGCCTCGGTTTATTACCTCACTTTGGCCACTATCTAAATTTTATAAAAATTTTCTGATTGGCTGCCCTTCACAGACGAGGAAGCTACAGCTTGTAGGCGGAGGAATCTGTGACCAGAGATAGAGCTGTGTGCCTGAGGTGAACATGTTCACTCTCAGTGACGTCATAACCAGGCAAGAGTAGAAAAAATGTTGAAAAGTCAGAGTTTTAGCACAGTCTGGAGGCTGACCTTCAGCTCATAAACACAAGATTAATAATGTATGGCAGGGGTGCCCAACCTTGCGCCCCACGGGCCACTACTGCCCCCCCCCCTTCCGTTCCACGAATTATGTCACAAATAACATAAATGTGTCCCTTTAAGTTACTTTTTTTGACATTTCACCTATCCCTCCAATCATGAGGGTTAAGCAAAATGTCAAAAAAGTAATTTAAAGGGCCAAATTTATGTTAGGTTTGGGCACCCCTGGTGCATGACATTGCTATGGTTAGATGGTGCATTGCTGGAGTGTACACAGTATTTCAGCTTAAAAACTTAAATATGGGCTTGAAAATTTCACTCCTGCATTCAATGTCAGCACATCACTGATATTCAACTTCTGATATTCAATTTCCTATCATTTTTAAAGGAATTAGAGGAAACTTTTACAAAGACTGCGTTTGCAGATTATTTGTGCTAATAGTGACACCCAGCTCTGCTTTTAAGTCTTAGTTAAAATCCTTCAGGTCAGATAAATAGCCTAGGTGAACTCTTAACTCATTTCCATCCTTAGCTTTCCTGGGCGGGGCAACTGGTGGGTAGAGAAGTTAGTGGAGACGTCGGTCCTGCATTTGAACTTAACCTGGCTGTGACCCGGGACTGACGCAGCAATTAGCACCAGGGATCAGCATCAAAAGGAACGGCACAGTGTGAAGCTGGTCTAATTAGTCATATGAACGGAGGCAACAGACCGACCACTGCATGCCTCAGTTTGTCACGGTGTGGGAATGTGTGTGTGTGTGTGTGTGTGTGTGTAGGTCTGACTCAGTGTAGTCAACAGCAGGTCAATGAGAGTCTGTGTTGGTGAAGACACACTTCAGATCAAAGCTTTGTTATGTGTGCTAACTGACCTGATCTGATCTGTTACTGAAATAACGGAAAACATCCCCACTGCTTCTCTGCAAACTCTCGGTGCTCCAACAGGGTCACTGTTTTCATACTTTAACCTCGTAGTTCATCTCATGAGCAAGATGAATTCATATGAGAGACTATTTGGAATGAGCCGTGCAACAAAGTAAAAGAAGTAGAATAACGTTTTGATGCTTGGGACTACTGCTGACCGGAGTTTCCTAATAAAATATTAGTAATCAGTTCAGGTGAAAATAGTTCTTGCACGTTTCTTACATTAATTCGTTACTTAGATATTTGTTTTATTTCTAGAGTTGAGAAAGCATAGATCAGGGGTGTCAGACTCCAGGCCTCGAGGGCTGGTGTCCTGCAGGGTTTACATGTGTTCCTGGTCCAACACACCTGAGTCACCTCCTCAGTATGCAGTCAAGTTCTCCAGAGTCCTGCTAATGACTTCTATATTTGACTCAGGTGTGTTTGATCAGGGACACATCTAAAACCTGCAGGCCTGGAGGCCTGGAGCCTGACACCCCTGGCATGGAAGGATAGCAGCAAGGGTGAAGGCGGGGGTTTACAAAATGGTACTCAAATCGTCTAGGATGTATGGTGTGGAGACAGTAGCACTGACAAAAAGTCAGGAGGCCAAGCAGAGTTGAAGATGTTGAGATTTTCAGTGGGAGTGACAAGGAGGGACAAAATTAGAAATGAATACATCAGAGGGACACCTCGGGCTGAACGGGAAAGAGGCAAAGCTGAGAGGGTTCGGACATCCACAGAGGAGGGATAGTGGATATACTGGAGCTGCTGGGCAAGAGGGCAAAAAACGGTGACCCTGAAGATGATTCATGGATGTAGTGCAGGAGGGCACGGAGAGGAGGATGCAGGGACAGGGTGAGATGGAGGCAGATGATCTCTGGTGGCAAACCCTAAACGGAGGAGAAGAAAGAAGACAAAGAAAGTACCATTTAAGTAATATTCCTTAACTTTTCATAGAATATACTCAAGAAGCAAGCTATTCATGTAGCCTTGCCTTTCAGCATCACTATCTCTTCATCATGGCACCTGTTAGTGAGTGGGATATATTAGGGAGCAAGTGAACATTTTGCCCTCAAATTTGATGTGTTAGAAGCAGGAAAAATGTGCAATCATAAGGATTTGAGCGAGTCTGACACGGGCCAAATTGTGATGGCAACACAACTGAGCATCCCAATCAAGCATCTGTAGGATGTGCTTGACAAACGATTTGTGGTCCATGGCGACCCCACCTCGCAACTTACAGGACTTAATGGATCTGTTGCTATCATCTTTGTGCCATAATCTTAAGCCTGATTGGTGTATAAAGTAAGTGTATTCTATAATGTGTCATCTTTGTGCTTGAGCATTTTAGGGATATGATGCACAAAGACGATAAAACACATTAGTTGGTTATTCTAGAAAAAAGCTGTAACACTAACTAGACTTCTTTTAGAGCTCAACGATTAGCTGAGTTTCTGACTGGCTGTGCATGAGACCTCTGGTGCCCCTTCAACCCTGTAGGTGAACACAGGCGTGTAATATGCAGAAATAGCTGTGATAATAGGGATTTACATTGGCAAAACAAACCTATGTACATATATTAAATATATTCCTGTAGGCAAATAGTCGCCTCTGCTGTCTGCCCTGTAATCTGGTAAAAA
>VUQK01002594.1:33439-52202 GCA_015106715.1 Bujurquina vittata
TAAGATGAAGGTTTGGGCACGACGCCAGTGACAGAAAAGCAGAAGCACCAACATGATGGCATAAATCCATGGACTGTCACCCCAGTGGCTGAAGTGGTCTTTAGCAGTTTGGATTTGGAGACATTAAAGGGCTATTACACTGCTTTTATAACCAAAGCTGTTAATTGTTAATCTGAGGCAGGTGAACTCTCTCTGGGGATATTTTTTTTCCCAACAGACGCCAAAATAAGAATGATAAAATAAACCTAATGCTGAATCAGCCGCTTTTTTAAAAAACGTCAATTTCCACCTATATTTAAATTTTTCTATAAATACTAGTTCGCCCTACACTTTTAAAAAAAATCACATTGATGTTCTTTTTTATTCATGCCTTTGACTAATCATACTAATATCACTGCTTTCGCTTTAACAACATAATCAAACACTTCATTTAGGTCTTATTTAGCGTGCTTCGGTTGCTGGAAATGCTCACTGTCGTCACAGGCAAACATCACAGAGCAGTTTTTAATGCGAGCTGAGTTGAAGAAGACATTTTTCCTTCATTTTATCTTTTTTATCATTACATTTACTGGCACAAGTTAATTTACTCCATGAAGATGCAGGAAATGGAATACACTGAATAGCTCATTGTTAAAAGACCCAACTGGAAATGAATATAAAATGAAACCTCTTCTTTTCCCCAGATGGAATATGTTCCAGGCAGAGGATTAGTAAAATGATTTTGATGAAGTATATAGGGTGCATTCAGCTTTAAGAAACCTAAATGGTGTTGGATTTTTTTTAAATTAAAAATACATATAATTTCTAACAGGAACAAATCGTGACTGGCTGTGCCCTCTCACCCGGCAGCCCTGCAGGAAGGGGTTTACAACTGACACCCAGTCATCTCACAAAGTATCTGATTTGATTTTCTGAATAAGACGTTTGACACAAAAAAGTTTTAATCACCAATAAATTCGACCCAAATTCACACGCGTGACAGGAGCAGATATTGTGTATGTGAAGCTTTCTTCATCGTCTCACTTCTGCTATTAATTATCAAGTAGCTCCATCTTGGGCAAACGTCTCCTGGAAAATCTGTTGTTGACATTGTGGGTTTGTGGTTCCCAACATGCTCTTCCTTTGTACTGCGCAATGACAGCTGAGAATTACATTTTTCCGAACCATATGTTTGTCATTTCCTTCTGTCATCACCCGACTACAGACAGCCATAAAAATCTCACATCGGCCCTCTCCAGCCACACTCCCTCTGTATATGGGATCCTTGGCATGAAAAAGAAACCCTGTCAGGGTATTTAATTGGCTGACTGGTAGCAGGGTGGCTGTGGGACAGCGGGAGTGTGACGTGGAGGCAGAGGCAGCGATTGGAGGGCAGACTGGAATTATAAGGGGAGGGTGAGCCAGAGTGAAGCGTCCCAAAGAGCAGCCGGCCTCAGATCTGGCACTGCAGGACGTGCGCAAGTCTCTGGAGTCAGCCCTCCTCCGCCTTCTTTCGCCATGCATCCAACAAGACTCCCAAGTCAGTGACCAGGGTTTCCAAAGTGACAAGTATTCCTCCGCTTAAGAGCGGAGTGTTTGCGCACAAATCGGAAGGAAGCGGTGCAGCTTTTCCCTGCGCAATTTTTCTTTGCGTGGCTGGCAGCTGGAAACAGGCGGAGTTACGCGTTTCTGGAAGATTTTTTTTAACATTTTTATTCAAAGGGGAATATTTTGTCTCTTCAGCGACATGGAGTACACTTCATCCCCGAAACCGCAGCTCTCATCCCGAGCAAATGCTTTCTCCATAGCCGCCCTGATGTCCAGCGGGAAGCCCAATAAGGACAAGGAGGCGGAGGAGAACACCATCAAGCCTCTGGGTGAGACAGAATTGAGAAATCAAATCAGAAAACTTCAACTTGCTTTTATTTCTTTATTTTTGCTTTGAACTGCAGTTAAATAGCACAGGTGTTCACAGAACAGAAGCAAGTTCATGAAGGATTGTGGTTTGCAGCTTCAGTGCTGAAACAAGAAAATGGGGAGGCCTGAAAAAAAATCAGTCAGTATTTTACAAATAAGTGGTATAATAAGAGGAAAATGTTAAATAAATCAGGGTGAACTGTGATAGCAGTGAGGTGAGGTTCTAGTCGGTGACATTTAAAAGAAAAATAATCGGGATAAAGAGACTAAAAAAATTTATCGTTGTGGAAATATTACAAGTAAGAGTTTTCATATTTGATCAAAAAGACTGCAAATACGAAATGAATGTGATTAAAATAATCTAATATGATCTTAAATGTTTCAATATTTAATTTTTCTATATTTTAAGGAACTTGTTATATTTTCCCTTTGGTATAAATTGTTCATGTTTTATTTTTATATAGATAGATATTTTTCTTTTATAAGTCCAGTCAAATGAAGATGGTTTGATTGTCCAAAATAAAATTTTAAATGCCTGTTTATAAAAGACAAGTTAAAAAAAGACGGGCATATCAGACAAGTATTACATTTTTATTTTAAATTTTCTGAGATTGCAAAATGTGCCTCTTCTCATTAAGACAGACATGTTCTACAGATCACGTGTTTTTATTTTATTTGAGCTTATTCATTATTAAATTACCTTTTACACAGAGGCTACATTAGTAATAACAAGATAGCAGGCTAATAAGATTTATTAATTTATTTCGCAGCAGTATCAGACTGTGCTATTTTAGCACACATTTGTGTTTCCCTGTTTAAGACCTGCTGTTGTTTCTGATTACATCGACATAAAATGAGAATAATCACCCCTGTTTCTCCGCACATCCACCAAAAAAAAATAAAATAAAATAAAATAAAACAGAGCAATTTGTGGAGAAGTCCTCCTGCAACCAGCAGTCCCTGGCTGACCTGTCCTCTTTGGACGGGCACGGGGACTTCAGCGGGAGCGCGCCTGCGGTGTGCACGGAGCCGCTCATCCCCACCAATCCAGGCGTCCCGAGCGAGGAGATGGCGAAGATTTCGTGCAGCCTGGAGACCAAAGAGCTGTGGGACAAATTTCACGAGCTCGGCACTGAGATGATCATCACCAAGTCCGGGAGGTAAACTGCCGTCTGTTATATTTTAATATAAGCTATTTAACTCTCCATGACAACAATGGTATAATTACAAAGAATAAATAAGAAAAAACAAAAATAAAATACAGTGTGAAATATAATGAAATAAACGCTTCATGGCTGTTTTTTTGTTCGGGCCTTCTTTGTGACCTGCTAACCTTTTGAAAGTTTTAAAAATAAAAATATAAAGCTCCTCTGCAGCTCTCTGACTTTTCTTCTTCAGACAGAGCAGCAAACAGAAAGCTGTGGACATTTGATCTGATCACTTTCCGCAGGTGCTGTGAAACGACACACCATAATCTAATGTTTCACTGACCCCAGAGCTGCCTGGAAAAATAAAAGAATAAAACACAGACCGCAGGTTACTGACGCATAACGCCAAACACTGCAGTCGGATGAAATGAACCTAAAATAAATGATTTAAGAGACACTCAGAAATAAGCTAACTAAACTTAATTACCAAGTAAAATGTGTCATATTTTAATGTTTTATATAACGTTATATTTGTACACCGTTTTTGCTGCCCCGAAGGAAAACACGAATATGCAGTTTTAAAGATGCGCAGACGATTGCGGTCAAACGCATGTTTGCGAGCTTCATTTAACGCACTAATAAGAATATTTAGCGACATTAGCAGGTGCTGCTTTCAAACCCACAAAGGGAAAATAAATAATAATGCAGTATTTGCAGTTGTATTCCTCCACATAGAAACATCATTTCGTGGTCATGTTGTTATATATACTGTGCATTTCACATTTATTTATTTATGTTTTGTTTATTTTATTTCAGCACGATCGGTGCACTTAAAATGATAATGTTCTATTAGTAATTTGATTCTGCGCTAATAAAACACGATTAGGAGGATGTTTCCAACCATCCGAGTCTCTTTCTCCGGGGTGGACCAGGACTCCAAGTACATCGTGCTGATGGACATCGTCCCGGTGGACAACAAGCGCTACCGATACGCCTACCACCGCTCCTCCTGGCTGGTAGCCGGCAAGGCCGACCCCCCTCTGCCCGCCAGGTACGCAGACCTAAACGCTCCCCCTCTGTCTCTTTTCTTTTCAACATTTGTTGGCTTAGTTTTAAAGATTTCAAAGGCCCAACAATAATTCTCCATGTGTCAATGAGCTCCTAACTTAGATAAAACTGCAGTAATTCTATTGGCAGGCTGTTAAAACTTGAGAAAACCTGATTTTTTTCTTGGACTTGTCTTTTTTCAGTTGTGATATCAAGCTTTATTCTTTATGAAAACGAGGACACCGGTGACTCCCTGCGTGTATTGTCAGCTTCACTTTTTCGTCTCTCTTTTAAAAAAATATAATGAACTTATGAAAAAGTGGAAAGCAGACTAATGAGGTAGATTAAGGATTCGATTCAAGAAAGATCGTTTCCAGGCCTGTTTTCATAAAATATAAAATAATAATGAGGCCGCGTGTAATTTATTTGTACCTATTTATTTATTTTTCATATCTAACCATTTATTTTTCAAGAACATGAGAGTTAGAGCAACCCATGTGAAGGGTCTTATCTTTAATTAAATGCTTTATTGCTGGGTTAACAAGTGGCTGTTATGAATTTATACGTTAAATTAGGCATACTTGACCTCAAAATATATATTTATATATTTTAATTGATACACCACAAAACCGAGATGATTTTTTTTAATTTAACTTTGTTTCGTTTATGTGTTTGTTCACTTATTTTACCCCACACTGTTTACGCTAATTTCACTCGATTGGTTTGTTGCTGAGCGACTCGTAATTTGCCAGGCTTCAGTGTGCCAGGTGCACGCTGATTGGGCAGGGAACGAACGCCTCTCAGCCAATCAGAGCTGCTGTTGTTCTTCTCTACAGGTTGTACGTCCACCCGGACTCGCCATTCACCGGAGAGCAGCTGATGAAGCAAATGGTTTCCTTCGAGAAAGTGAAGCTGACAAACAACGAACTGGACCAGCACGGACATGTGAGCACCCGATTTTTCTTTTTCACATCTTTTACTTCGAGGAAATTAAAACATCACGTCAAGTATTAATCCAGCAGTGTCGAGGCTTTACTCTTGGGAAACCCCGCGAAAATGCGTTAAGCTAGCTTAATTTCAGGCGAAATAACAGACTTAAAATAAATTGTTCTTTTAATCCTTCTTTCACTGACATCATCATGGCAAGCACAAGCACAGACCTGAGCAAATGCAGGGGAAAAAAAGTATATCCATTAATAAGTCAACAAAAGGGCACAGTCTGGGAAACACGGCAATTATTAGTTTAAAGGGTGTGTGCACATTTTCAGTCCAGAAATAGCGCACTGACTCTATTTAGGTGGATGTATCCAAAACAACTGCACAGTGTGGTGAGGCCATGAAATAAAAAGTGAGCTACATCCCTTTCATTTATTTTATTTTAGTTTTGCCGGGTTTTTTTTTTAACACGCAGAAAATAACCTTTCATCATTTGAAAGGTCAACAGATGATCTTTACAAAAATATCCTAAAACGTATAATGCCATTAGATTTGTAATTTAGAAAGCTATTTAAAAATTCAAATATGCAAGGCAACTGAAGCTTTTTTAACACTACCAATAGAATAACTGAGCCCACATACAAAAAAACAGAGTTAAATAAGTGATGCAGAAATAGACATTTGCTCTCCTAAACACCCATGTGCATCATTTACATCCTGACACTACAACCGCACACTTTAAAAGCAAATTATTCTTTCTTTATTGGCTTGACTCGGTGGTCGAGACAGACATTTATAAATATAAACTGTTTCCTGGGCTGCAGCCAGACAGGAATAGTTGTGGAGGAAGACACTCACCACGCTACAGCCTTAACAACTTTATCTGTTCACACGTCTCTCTTTCTTCCCAATCATAGTGCTCCTTCCTTTGCTGTTTTATTACTCGTTTCTCTGCTCGTCAGCCTTACCTCCAGCTGTTTTTTCCCCTTCTTTCTTCCCTTTCAGTCACATCACAGCTGGATATGAAGACCCTCTAAAACTGCTAATTTTTTAAGCATTTCTCTGTTACTATTTTAGATTTATTGCATTATTATTTGATGGTTATTGGCAACATTTCAATGTTCTCAAACATAAAATATTAGGGGAAAAATGTAATTAAATACCTGTAACAGTATCCCAAATGAGTTATCCTGTTTTCAGACATCAGTTCCAAATATAAAACAATCATTAATTCTAAGACTTCTAAACTTTAACATTTTTCATTTAAGGATAAACACTTCAGCCAGTGATCGTGGGGCATTACTTTCACATTACATTATATTTTTTTATATTTGATTTCCAAAACTACAATTCATAGAAGAGAGAGAATGAAAAAAGAAAACAGAAAAAATATTGTAACTAAAATTATAATACACATATTAACATCATAAATGAAGGGGAGATGTATAACAGGTTGGTCTCAGTATTCGTGAACACATGCAGTTAATTTGCCCTCAGGTGTTCACATTCTTTCACTTTACTCACATGTAAATTTTATATTTTATACTAAATGCATAAATATATAAATATATAATAAATGCATTAAAAAAGTATGTTTTTATTATTTCAATGCAATATTTTTAATTACCCTCTATGCAAAATCCATATTTTCTCAAACACATTTTTCTATAAATTGCCCTTTTTCTATCATACTTTTATATTTATTTAAATTACAATTTATAGATGAAGTTGGTGATCTTCTGTGTCTTTGGTTTAATTCCTCAGCAAATCCCACAAAAACAGCAAAACTATGAAGGAGCTCATCCGTTCACCTGCTACTTAAAACTCTTTGTTGTTTCTGAAAAAGATGAAGAATCTTTTTAAAAATGGGTAAAATGGGATTTTTTTAAAAAAAGAATTGTATCTTTGGGGAAATGTTACTCCAACACTAGGACTATTTTCTGCTGCACACAAATACACGTTTTGTGGATTGTGTGTACATCCAGCAGCAAAAGGGTGTGCGTGGGATTGAGTAAAAGTAAAGTGCAGCTTGTGTGTCCACACAATGAATAGCCAATGCAATAGTACTGCTCTGTTTTTAATGGACAATAATGGAGCTTTGGGATGCAGAGAAATAATATATATCTGAACTTGATCTCGATGCACTCTGTTAACTCCAGTGAGCTTCCGCATCATCATCATCATCGTCGTCATCAGCTGTTCTACATTTCTCTGTAAACTGATTCTTGCTCTTCTTGTCCTCTGTAGATCATCCTCAATTCCATGCACAAATACCAGCCGCGGGTTCACATCATAAAGAAGAAGGACCACACTGCCTCGCTGCTCAATCTCAAATCTGAGGAGTTCCGCACCTTCGTGTTCATTGAGACGGTCTTCACAGCTGTCACGGCCTACCAAAACCAGCTGGTGAGTGATTGTGGACTCCTGCAGGCTTAAAGACTGCAATTCTTCTGCTGGCACTCATTAAATTTTGAAATTCTAGAAATAGCCACAAGTGCTGTTTAACAGCCATTCGGGATCCTTTGGTTGTATCACACGGGCCTTATCAGCACACAGATTTGTGCTGTCTGAGCATTTTAAGGGCTTCTTATCCTCGAAAAGGGTAAAATTTAGACCTAACGAAGATCAAAAGATGCTACGTGAACGCTCCAGCGTGGAGCCACTTCTGCCTTTAAGACAGAGCAGTCCACATTGTGACGAGTTTGAGAGGATTGTGTGCTAGAACCGAGAAGATGGGGTAGTTTCCACTGAGCAATGCTCGTAATAACTTTATTAATATCTCACAAGACAAGCTCATCTTTCTTGTCGCCTCATTGGTGAATGTGTATGTTGGACATGTCTATTTTTCTACTCTACACCTATCTAATTTAAGATGTCACCTCTAATATACTTAATGAAGACCCTAATGAAGGCCTCAAGCTGAAATGGGTGAATCAGATAATAAAGATGTTCTATGTAACAGAAGTGTTGAGTGGCTTTATTCTCTTCTTCACATGGGACCGAATCTGTTGGCTGTAAAGGAAGTAAACTATAAAGAGTATGTTTTGGCATCCTTAAAAACCTGCTTTTTTAGTATTTCTTTTCAATGCGTAATATTCATGACTAAAAAGACAATAAGGAAGTTGAGAAATTTTGTGCTGCCTCTCCTGTATGTCCTTTTGCTTAATGCTTTATATATAGCTTTAAAGCCCAGCTCTGCTTTGCGTTTGTGTGGTAACATTGCAGAGAAGCAGCATGAAGAGGCATGTCGAATCAGGAAAAACAAAAACAAACTGTCAAAACTAGTCTGACTGACTTGTTTCTCCTTCTGCGGCCTTTTCCCAGATAACCAAACTGAAGATTGACAGCAACCCGTTTGCCAAAGGTTTCCGGGACTCCTCACGGCTGACAGACATGGAGAGGTACAGGGGATTCTGGGTCCTGCACTGCTTGTTTCCCTCTCTCCCCACTGCTGCCGATAAGATACACGTTTAGGGAGGAGTGTTAGATGTCTGGGGTTTCTGCTCATTAGTAAATACAGAAGCTGCAGTGTTTATTTCCCTCTGTTTGTGTCAGTGTAGAATAGATAATGCTCCATATACTGTGGTCTGTCCTCTTTCACATCTTTTCCTTTTGCTTTCCTGTGCCTCTCAGTGCCTCCCTTGTATTTTTTCTTTCCCTGTCAGTTTTTATTCTTTCCTTTATTTTTTATTCCCCCTTAGGTGAATTTCTCCCCATTTCCCATCTTTGTCTTTTGATCAATCCTACCAGTTTATTTTTTCCTTATGATTCCCCTTAATCCTTCATCACTGTTTGTTTTATAATTTCATTTTTTTTAACTTTTCCAGATTTGCTCTAGTGTTTGTTTTCTCTAGTTGTGTTAGTCTGCTAGTTTTATCCTTTCTGTCTTGTCTCAATTTCAGTTTATTAGTTCACACTTTCTTTGCTAATCTTTTTAATCATCCTTCCTTTCTTTCAGTCCTTTTTAGTCTTTCCTTTTTGTCCTCCCTCTTTACCTTCTTTGTTCTTCACTTCTGTTTTTCTTATCTTTTGTATTAAACACTCCCATCCATTGTCCTCATTTCTTTCTCCCTTTCTCCTTTTTTCATTTCACTGTTTTATGCAAGAACAGGAAGAGTTTGTCTGTTTTCTCTCTCTCTCTCTTGCTCTCGCTCTCTCTCTGTTTCTCTCTCTCTCTCACACACGCACACACACACACACACACACACATATGCACAGTTACAAATCAGCCCTCCAAAGGACTTTTTGTGGACACTGCCAAAACACACACTTCTCGTAATTCCCGATTCCGGCACTACGGCCAAAATCAGCTGACAAAATCAGACCATCTGCCCATTTCCTTCAATCAAACATCCCCAACAGAGACTGTCGAAACACAGCCAGACAAACCCTCCTCCTCCTCCTCCTTCTTCTGTCTTTCTCTTTTTTGAGGGCTGTGAATTAGACCTGATCAATTGATCTTAGGGAGCTGCAGAAATCACATTAGTCTGGAGTCGGCCACTGCACTAAAACACACTGTAATTCAATTGGCTGCTGTGACTGATTGAAACCAGCATGCCCCGCCCCTTCCCCTCCTTTCTTCCCTCCCGCCCGATGCTTTGTATTGTGGGAGTTCACGGTGGCCTCTCTGCCGGAGGGGCCCGGCACTGATAAAAACACACACATTTGTACTCCTCTGCTGACAGATATTGCACTTTCCTAACCTAATTGGAGGCATGGGGGCCACAGGGAGGGGGGCTGCTAATGTGAACGCATGGCTCTCATGATGCAGACCACTTGCCTGTCCACCCAGCCGTGCACACACACTCATGAACACACACTACCTCCCCCAACAATTTGTGTCACTGTGTTTGAGAAGTGCTGTCTGACAAGACTCAAATGAGCTAATGCACTATGTGGGAACATGAACACACACACACACACACACACACACCAAAATCTACAAGCACAGTCAACACAAACATTAAAATACACAAAGTGGAAATTCACATGTGACCCATCAGATTCAGTGTCACTAAACCTATAGGAATATGAGACACTGTGAAAACTTCCCCCAGTGCAGCAGTGTGTCTAAATAAAAAAAAATATATATAAATAAGTTTTCCAAAATATCAATAATCCAGATTGTTTCAAATTCTGGGGTTAATTTTTTCAATTTTAAGTTCAACTCATTTGTAATTTTTCTGTTTTTGTGTTTAATTCTGATCTTGTTACACTGTATATTTTGGTGTATTTGTTTTTTGTTGTTGGACATTAATTAATTAATTACACCATTCAGTGACTCGCTGCAACTATTTTATTAATCTGCAAATATTCAGATATTCTAGAAATAACATTTACAAAAAGAAAGGCTGTTTGTTTTTTTTTAATTTCTGCATCTCCTCAAAAAAAAATTAAAATATCTAAAATGACAAAAAGAGATTTATTTTGGGGCTCTCTCTTCGGCTTTTGCTGTAGGGAAAGTGTTGAGAATCTGATCCACAAGCACTCATACGCCCGGTCGCCGATCCGAACCTACGCGGGTGACGAGGAGAACCTGAGCGAGGACGGACACTCCGCGCACACCAGAGGTAAACATTTATAATGCACACGCCGCACATCGTATGATGTCATCATATTTGGTGAAGCTGGTACTTAAAAAATCGAAAACTATCCTTCTCTTCGCCCTTCTCTGCAGTTACATTTCATTTCCTCAAACGGTTGGGAAGTTTACTCTTTAATAAATGCTTAACAAAGGAGTACTAATATTTGAGGGGTGAACTGATGACCTCACCTGGTCCTCTAGTGCGCATATGTGTCAAGAAAACACTTCAGTAACTACTGATGAACAAATATTTTGAAAGTATATTAATAAGTAAGAACTACAAATTGCATAATACCAATAATATAGAGGATAATTTTCAATATTGTTTAAATGCAGTACATGTCATGTACACAATATGGTAGTATATAATGTTCTTCTATAGTACTGATATTAATATATTGTGCAAAGACGCTAATTACAAGAAACTAATTGAATTTTTAACACTTTAACATGGTGGAATCAGGAGAGAGGACTCAGAAGGAAAAATGACAAAAAGCTGTCCTTTATTTTAGCTGAATTGATTAGTTACACAAACAGGAATCCAAGAAACAAGCCAAGGAGAAAAACAAGGGCATGAGCTAAACCTAGAACAAAAATAAAGAGAAAATAACCTGTAAAGACTAACGCTGAGACATTTAGACAAACTTGTCACAACGTGGCAAAGGCATAAAGTGGACATGGAACTAGAAACGTATCAAAACCAACAAATATAACATGAACCAAAATACAACAAATACAGTCCAGAAGCCCAGGACCATGTCAAGACATGGATGTTGTTTAAAATCTTTTTTTATTGGGTTAATTGTGACCCTAATGCTGAACTCTATTTGTATACCAGCCGAACTGACGTTCGCCTGTCTCTTTCAGGTTCAGCGTTCACTGCCTCAGACAACCTCTCCCTGAGTTCCTGGGTCACCACCACCTCAGGTTTCTCAGGTTTTCAGCACCCACAGTCCCTATCAGCCATGGGCACAGGCACCGCCGCACTGCCCCACCCCATCCAGGGCTCCTTACCCCCTTACAGCCGCCTGGGCATGCCCCTGACGCCCACCGCTCTGGCTGGGACCATGCAGGGCAGCGGCCCCTCCTTCCCTTCCTTCCACATGCCCCGCTACCACCACTACTTCCAGCAGGGGCCCTATGCTGCCATCCAGGGACTCCGCCACTCCTCCACTGTCATGACACCCTTTGTATGACTCCATCCTGGGGAGGAGATGGATGAACCTCGCTCTGACACTTACTCCTGATCTGGAGCATCAAGTTATGTCCTCACTCCTCATCCAGTTTGTATCTTTCCTTTTGGTCTTTGTAAATAGATATCCTCCAGTGAGTAAGGTGACAATGTGGCGTACTGACACCCAATCCAAAAAGGACTGTGGCGCTCGTCTTTGGACCTGCGGAAACACCAGTAGATCCTGTGGTTCCTATGAACACTTAAAAGGCATTGTACAAACACTTGTGACCTCAATACAAAGTATAAAACATAATGCAAGACGATAACAGGAGCATGTTTGATCTCGGCCCTTCTTGAACACAAAGTGGATCTTTGACTCATTTTAAGAAACAAGTAGAAAGCCCTGTCTTCCTCTAAACAGTCACTAGTAGCAGAGGGGCTCGACCGGCTCTAACAATGGCAGGCTACCGCATGGGCCTTCAAAATGACTGCACCTGATGGACACCAAGGCTCAGTCTGTGAACATTTCAAGCATGTCAGCAAGGCGGAGTAGCCATCTCAGGTTTCCTCTGCTTTGGAGAAAGCCAGCCATATGTACAGTTCAAACTTAGAACTCAACACTGATTGAAATTAATGTAAAAAAAAACCATGTTAAAATGCATTGTACAAAGGCAGACGTGCCACATTTACTCCTAGGAAAATTCTCACTGTAGAGTTAAATAATAGGACGCATGCTGACCGCAGTAGACATACACACTTTATATGAAAGAATATGGCATAAGAATTTGTGTTGTTTAAAGGACCAGTTAATGGAAGCAGTGAAGTTGCTCATACCGTGGATGTATTAAAAGAGCTGGAGACGGTGCTGATGCTGCTGATTTTGTCCTTGTGGCCGCAGCATTGCCACCAAAAATATCTTTATAGACACCCAAAAGTTAATGATATTACTGTTTGTTTAAAGAGCTTTCAATCAGTGCTGGTTTTAGATTTATAAAACTTTTGTAATGATCAAGAAGAAAGTCAGATTTAAAAAATAAATCTAAGCAGGGAAGCTTGAAATCTTTTTTTAGCACTTTCGGGTAATTTTCCTTGGCTATTAGGCCTGTATTATAGATTATATATAAAAGACAGACTTAGCCACTGTGGTTTCACACACTACTTTGTGGACTTCAATGCCTCGATTGTCCCTTTTCTGTAACCAGATTTGGATGAGAAGGTAGGACCGGCAAGTTATCGGCAAATAGTGGTAATGGCAGGTTAGTGCTTCTATAATTTACTGTAATAATAAAGGGAATGCTAATGTAGACTAGTAAAAAAAACAAAACAAAATCTTTTAGTACACCTGCACTCAGGTGTCATTCAAAGGGGCCACACTTTTAAGTACGAGCAACTTAAAGAAGAAGTACATTTTAAACTGCTGAGTTACCTAAAAACGAAGCCCCAGCACAGCTGAAAGGGTAAATTAGCTTTAGTGGCCAAAACTGATTTTGTAGCAGGCTTTAAGCTTGTTTAATTCTTCTGTGAATTCGGGCATTTTAACATGGGGGTCTATCAGGGCTGACTCACTCACGCAGCCGGCCTCAAGTGGCTGTTTGAGGAATTGCAGTTTTTCAATTTATTGCTTATTGGCTTATTGAATCTCCAGTTCTTATAACACGTCCACGGTAAACACACACAAATCTTTAATGTTCATCTTTGAGTTTAACACAAATCCCACCACTGACCAACAGTTATCATGGCCTGATAAACCCCAAGTTTATCTAGGGGAGAAGAATTAACACAAACACATTGTTTAATGATTTTTTAATTTTATTTCGTTTTTAAAAATACCAGATCAGCTTTACTTTAGCATGCAGTTTAGCTCGGTGAGTTGTCTTTGACCCCCAAAACCAAAAATCTAACATGCTTGTTTCAATGAAGAAACACCTCAGAAGATGCATTACACAAAGTCGCTCTGTTTAAACACAATTTCACAAAGACAGCTGACTTTACTGTCACTGTCTGGTTTGACTGGACTCCTGACTAAAATCACTTCAAGGATGCTTGTTTTTAAAATAGCTGTATATTAATTTAAGTGAGTGAAGCTGGTGGTGTGGTCCTTTATAAAACTGAGTACATTCACTGTAATCAATTTTATATCAAAAGGCAACAGAGTGATTTCAGATTTGTGTGTGTGTGTGTGTGTGTGTGTGGTGACAGAGAGTTCACACCTGGAAATATTGGCTCTGTGGTCTCATTTAATGCGACTCGCACACTCAGTTCTAGAAACAGTTGGGGTCATTTGAGCACGTGTGTGGTCTGTATTTGAGTCCAAAAACCTGGAGTTAGAATGATGAACCATCCAGGCCAACATGCAGACTGACATCAACTTGAATTGAATCTGTATTGGTGTAAACTCCAGGATAGAAAAGTGGGAAAATATCCTCAGTCACTTAAACATGAAAAGCATTTTGTCTTCACATTTTACAGGCCACAGTCATTCTGGTGATTTTTTTTCTTTAATGTCCTGAATGAAAACCATGAAAATCCATTTAGTTTGTACAAAATACATGAAAAAACCCCTGAAATTATCTTTTCACTTTCACTGAAAGAGGACACGATATCTGCTAAAATGGCTGGCGTGGATGGAGGTTTGTTGAGATTGCGGCCCCACATTCACGCACATTTTCATGAAAGGTGTCACTTTAATTCTCTCCTGCAGCTGCAAAATGATCCATGCAGATAAACATTTGAAATCACACTGAAAGACTCCGTAAGCGTCCCAGTTTGACTCATGCCACATGGTAACGTCCGATCACGGGTCTCAGTGTTGGCAACAGTTGATTTTATCGCATCAGGACGGGAAATGTCTGCTGTGGAAATCAAAGCTTTTTGTTGTTGTTGTACAGCTTTGACTGAACGTTGATTTCCACTGATGTAAATGTCTCAGCTCACCACTGAAAATAATCTCCTTTTAAAATGTTTTTTTTTAACGCCATAGTCTGAATATGACACCCAGTGAGATTGTGTTTTGATGATTTTTTAAGTGCAATATATTTATTTTATTTTGCTGTCTGGAAATAATGTGTAATGTACTTTGTCGCTTCTAAAAATTCAAAAATAGTTATTTGTAAACCATGAGAAATATATATATATATCACCACCCAGATACTGAGGGTCTCTTCATTGACGTACATATACTTATCACAGGTAGTCAAAAATGGAATAAACATTTTTTTATTTGTTTTTTTTAAATAAGTGACACACGGATTTGTGTATCACCTAAATAGATTAAATTTAAAGACAAAACTTGTTTTTAAAACTTTATCATGATATATGCTGCTTTGCCATCCTGCATCGCCACCTAGTGGTCAGGCTGCATTGTAGCATCAGTTCATGCTTACTGTAATTTTTTTTATACTCTGAAAATGAATCTGCGTTTGAAGGTCATCAACACTTATCATAAATCAGTTAAACTGAGCAATCAGGAGCATCACAAGTCCAGATAATAACAGAGAGCTCACACAGATGACAGTTGATTTATATTTGCAGATGGGGAAAAAAAGGTTTCATTTAGAGGAGGAACATCAGGCCACTGCGGTCCGATACACCTTACAGAGGTCAAATTGTGTGATATAAATGATCTATAAGCAGAATGATATGAGCTAAATCAGCATTAAATCATGTAAAGTACAGGTGTAATTAGTTCAATTAATTAAAATAAATCCTGTATGTTTATTTTTTCCCCCTCCATCTGGGGACATTTTCATAAGCCTGGCCAGGAAACTGATAAAAATCAGGACACAGCAGTCCAAAAACACTTGGTCCTGGTGCAGAGGGCAGTCTGAACACAAAGTGCGGTGAAGATGATGCAGGCTATAATGGGGGCTGACTTAAAAATCTCACAGACTGCATGAAGCAGAGTTTATTGCTTATTTGTGACGTCTGTTTTACTTCAGAAATGTTCCATTTCGATGAAATGAGAATTTTAAATTCACTGTAAATGCAAAAAACAAACTAAAAAAGACAAAGCAGCAATATGTGTACTTTATATATTCCATTCTGGAGCTTTTTACACTGCGCGCAACACGACCTGATCACAAAGTCCAGGTGACCCACGAACAACACAAGTTAACCACTACAGTAGTTTAAATTAACGTACACCTGTCCTCTTCATGATATGATGAGCCACAAACTGCACTCTGGATGGTAATTTGTGCTATCAGACTCATCTGTGTGGCAGATATTTTTTCAATAAGTTATTTAGTATTAGGGATCCAAGAGGAAATGCTTACAGGGAAACCTGTTATTATTAGTAGTAGTAGTAGCAGTAGTAGTAGTAGAATAAATAATAGGAGATGCAATGGTGGAACTTTTGTATCTATTATTCGTAATATAAATATTTATGCAACAACTAACTATCCGTGTATTTCAATTATTATCTTGAGAAAATAAGGTGGCGTTTTACCTAATTAAGACTTGATTTCAAGACAATGGAGTGCAATAAACTGTTCGTACCAATTCTGATGTTTAAAATAACATTTTATTTACAGATACCTGAAGCCAGCACCAACACATTTGTTAGTATTTATTCCTATTTTGTACCATTTAAGCAAAGAGTTCTTTATTACTTATTTAAAAACAATCAACTAAATCTTTTAAAAGTATGCCCTTCATCACGCTATGTTTAACCATTTCACCAGACAACACTGATGCCCGTGAGTGTCACCTTATTCGTCGATGTGTCAGTATCAGGTAATAAGGCCAGTGCTTTGCTGGTGGTTCAATGCGAACAATCAAAGACTAAGAAAGAAACTTTGTGGCATGTTGATGTGAAGCCTGAATCGTTTAAAAATGTCCATTTACTTCTGGAATCAATTAAAATAACCACATTGGAAATTAAATCATCCCAAAATGGGCATCTTCAAACGCAATCTACAACCTAAAAAACACGACAATATGTGCACCTCTGACTCTGCTGCACACTCACACATAAAAACACAAGCAGCGAAAGTCTTCTATCAGCAAAAGCATCACCCGCCACTGCAGACAAACTGACGGATCGATGGCTGGACATTAGTCACCGTTTCACCAGGAAGAAGGCCCCACTTCTGCCTTGATAAGAATCGGTTACATCCTTTGAAAATAAATAAATAAACAAATAAATAACATCCAGCGTGGCTTTGATTGGATTAAAGGGAGAAGGGAAGGGCAAGACAAACCACCATGAGGTATGGCCCAACAAATTGGAGCTAACAGTCGGGCCAGAGAGTCCATTTTGGGGCATAATTTACACAGTGAGGAGCATGAGCTGAATCTAATGTCATTTCCATCAATTTTGCATTTTGGGCCTTTTTTTTGCCTCCCTCGGGCTTTTAGCGGTCATTTGAATCATCTGGCGGAGGACAGTCGGCGAGCATTACAATGTCGGAGACGACATTTAGCAGCAGAGTGAGAGGTGGTTCTTTATGGTGTGGTGACTGGCTGCAGCATGGCAATGTGTAGCCACTGCTGCACCATCTTGCAAATGGCTAACAATATGCTAATAGGTTAAGAGTCCAGAATTGCTCCAGACAAGACACTTAATGGAGGTTTTATCTGCAGGTCAGGAGGCTCATCAGCTGCAATCTCTCCTGCCAAGATGTGCCAAGTCAAATTTAGTGATAAAGTGCTTTTAACAAACAGGCCACAAAGTGCTTCGGGCGGGACAAAGGACACAAACACACGGGAGAGTTTGTGGTGAAATGTGAAACCTGTTGGCAAACAATGGAAAATTGTTTTAGAGGAAATACACCTTGAAAGCAAAGTTGTCTGAGGACAGACAGATACGACAGGACTTCCTGACAAAGTACGGTCTAATTTCTCTTCCTGCCCGCAGATGGTTGGATTTCTGCTGGAGAGCAGATGATTTTGCCAAAAGGTTTCCCAAATGCAGTCTGACATTTGAGGCTGCTGCAGTGGTCTCCAGATTTCTTCTGATATATTAGTTTTAGTAATGCCATTACGAGATGAGAAAAGTAAGTACAGTACCAGACTTCGTCCTCGTGCTTCACCACATTTCAGAGGGATTTTAGTCCGCTGCATTCACCTGACAGCTATTTTTACACGACGAATCCTGACTTTGAAACACGGCGCTGGTGTGGGAATGTGATTTGATACATATTGAACTACTCAAAGAAGAATAAAATTAACTGCATCATATAAATCTGCAACGTTAAAATGCAAGTTTACTGTTAATGCCTCAGTTTAAGAAAAAATACAGCAAACACTCTGAAAGTCACTTCCTCCTAATCTACATCTAAGCTTGCTACGTATGGAGACCAAAGTTAAACGTCTCTATCACAAAATGTTTTTAGCTATAATTTACACATCCAGCAGCCACGGGGCAGCATTAGATTTTATGTGAAGTATAAAAGTCATATAATTACTCCAATATTAGCTATGTTTTGGTCTCCACCGGCTCCTGAGGGAACTGTACTGCTTCAAAAAAATTAAAGCACCGTGGAGTCTGATTGGCATTTGCCGCAGAATACCAGAATTGGCAGGTTCACCACTGGCGTCTTATGCATTTCACTGATGGGAGCAGGTTCACCCTGAGAACATGTAGCAGGTGTGAAAGGTTCTGGAGACGCTGTGGAGAACGTTATGCTGCCTGTAGCATCATTCAGCATGACTGGTTCACCCTGACTGCTAAATCTTGGTACTGTTGTCAGACCCTCCACTGGTGCAGTGGGTCCTCCTGGTGTACGACAATACCTGGCCTCATGTGGCGAGAGTATGAAGGAGCTGATAACAATGTGACAACCTTTCAGTCCTAATAGATCACCCAGTCCATTTTTTCCCATTGAGATATGTGCGTTCAAAGTGTTCCTTTAATTTAGAGTACATGGCTCTGCTCCACTATATATATACTCTTAGTTGTGTCTGATGTTTGGGGCTGCTCAGGTAGTGTACACTGTGTTTAATTTAGAGCCACACCCCCCCCCCCCCCCCACAAAC
>VUQK01002594.1:52222-64980 GCA_015106715.1 Bujurquina vittata
CGCGCAGGGAGGTGCAACTTCTTTTTATTTTGGGGCCCCCCCCCCCCCCAGAAAACAGATTTAAATTATTTTAGAGCATAAATAGAGAGAACCAAAACCACTAAGAGTAAAGAGCAAAGTGGTGATAATTCCCACTTGATTTATTATTACGTGCAACACGTTAAGTGTACTCATTGATTGTACTGTACTCACACCCAGACTTGTGTATCCCAGGTGGCCATATTGGGGACAGCTGTTCTGAGAGCCAACAGTAGGGAAAAAAAACTGTCTGAAGCTGCAAATTTACTTTATTGTACATTAACCTCATTATTTGAAATGTTGGCAATGTGTACCATGAGCACCAACCCCTGCAACAGAAAAGAAGAAAACTTTGTGTCATATAGGGTCTGTTGTACTGTTGTAATAATGACTTTTGTGCTGTGCTCTTGGTTGGGTCTGTCTTGAAAAAGGTTTTAATGTCAGACAGACTTCTATTTGGTTAAATTAAAGGGAAATTAAGTTATACTCACTATGGGACACTCCTTGATCAGTGCACTGAAACTCTGAGTGAACATCAAATTTGAGCTCTAAGTATATGCAAAAACAAGAGGATTTTTTTTTCTGATGCAGATGCACTTATGGTTGGGCACCAATTGAATCACAGGATAATCATGTAAGTCACAACATGTCCTGTATGCACAGTGCTTCTGACAGTCGACAGCAGGAGAATTACACCGACCAAAAGATGCAAGTTGTAGTTTTACTTGCATTTCTAGACACACCCAAAGAAATCCATTTAACATGTAATATAATTACAATATGACTAATATGTCCTGGCCTATCACACATATACTGTAAATTAGTATTGGCACATATGTAATGCAGAAAAAAACTGTGTTAGTGGTGTTCCTAACGCAGCTGGAAACATAACTAAAGGCAGAGTGGCATCAAGCAGTGTCTGACCATTTAGTTGTAAGCTAGTTTGTGAAATAAGTTATTAAATAGTGGCAGCAAAATGTTACCTTTTGTATAAAGATGACATACATATGTATTGTGTCAGGCCCAAAGATCCAGTATTGGTTGGGCTCTAAATATGGAGTTACTTTTGGCAACTGTTCAAGTCGATATTAAAGTAGTTTCAAAGCTAATATATACTCACCAAACACTTTATTGGGTACTATTCCTGTAGCTGGGTTGGACTCCCTTTTGCCTTCACAACTGCCTTTTGTGGCTTTGATTCAGCAGGCTGCTGGAAACAGTCCTCAGAGGTTTCGGTGCACATCGACATGATAGCATCATGCAGTTGCTGCAGATCTGTCAATTGCACATGCATGGGAATCTCCGGTTCCACCACAGCTCAAAGGCGCCCTGCTGGATGGAGATCTGGAGACTGTGGAGGTCATTTAAGTACAGTGAACTCAATGCCATGTTCAAGGAACTAGTTTGAGCTGATTTGAGTTTTGTGAAATGGCACATTTTCCATCACGACAAAGGTACACTCTTCGATTCAGATCAGTTCAGTTCAATTCAATTTTATTTATATAGAAATCACAACAACAGCCACCTCAAGGCACTTTATATGACGTGCCTTGAGGTGGCTTGAGGTGTTAAGGACACTACTTTACATCTGTGAGAAGATTATGAATATTTTTTTTTCTCTAATGGTTAAAATTTTATGTGAAGAAACTGATTAAGTCATTACAAGTTAAGGTTAAAAAAGGAGTGACATGTTCAGCAACAATCCTCAGATAGGCTGTGGTGTTTAAGCAATGCTCAGGGGTCAAGAAAATCTCCCCCACACTATCACCACCAGGAGCCTGAACTGTTGATACAAGGCAGGTTGGATCAATGCTTTCATGCCGTTTACGCCAAATTCTGACTACCGTCCAAACGATGCAGCAGAAACTGAGACTCATCAGAGCCGACAATGTTTTTACAGTCTTTTGGTGTCTGTGTCAGTTGTAGCCTCAGTTTTCTGTTCTTAGCTCAGATGAGTGGCACCTGGTGTGGTCTTCTGCTGCTGTAGCACATCTGCTTCATGTACATGAAGATGCTGTTCAGCAGATCTTGGTTGTAATTTGAGTTACTGCTGCCTTCCTATCAGCTCAAAGCGGTCCAGCCATCCTCTACCTTCATGTACTGCAGCAAAGTAAAATCTTCACATTCTTCCTTTTAAAAGACGATTTAGGTATCAAAATAGTCTCCGATTAATTTTCTGTTCAACTAATTAATCGACAAAGCAAATGCAACTGTTTTTAATTTGACTCAGACATTTCTCGTAATCCACGGGCTGACGTGTAAGGTTGCATCCCATGTAACACCTGGCCTAAACACACGATAACACGTTCACAGTGTGAGCTCAGTCAGGGTACTTTTACTGAAAGCACTGCATCACCATATCATCCTCACAGGTGTCACACTCCATCTCTCCTCCTCATCTCCTCTCTGTTCACATAATAAACTCAGCCTATCTCTCCCCCCCCCCTGCTGTGGCAGGTGTCCAGCCCAACTGCTGCTTCTCCAAAGACAACGAGGCCTGATAGCAGGGAAACGGGAGTGAGCCGGCTGCATAACAAGGACTTATTATGATGATGAAATGTCCTACAAGGCCCCAAACACCCTCTTAAAGAAATCTCTCCCTCTGATAAGGGGAGTCTCAGCCTCACCCCGGACCTGTGTGGAGGAAGAGGAGAAAGTGTGTGTGGGGGGGTTGCATCCTAACCTGATTGGATCGGTGGCTCAGAGGGGGCGCACGTAACAAAATCAAATGGCCGTCAAGCCGCTGTCATGCATAATTAATTGGACCTTCTACTACCAACTACACAAAAATCCATGGTCATTCGATTAGGGGGTTTTGGAGGACTCTCTGAAGTGCATCGCTGTCTGAGCTGCTTCCCAGCTCACCTCTCTATCTGCGAGGATGGTGTCAGCCTGCACATGTTTAACCAGACAAATTCCAAACTTTCGAGCCCCTGAAACATTGTTAGGCTGTTTGTTGTAAGGACCAGCTTATTATGCAGCTCTCCAATCAAAACGTTTGCTTGATAGTCGCGACCATTTGTAGATGCAGAAAACCTGCAGTTCTCAGCAGGTAAAGTCAAGGAAACATCTGTGATTCTGTCGACCAAGCAGCCAGAATGTACCCCCGTGTTCAAATCTCCTGTTTTTTTTTTAACTTTCAGTAAGTCGTCTGCGACACCTGCCTTTTATTTTTAACATGAAATGAAAATCTGACATGAAAGTCCTGCATGCAGTATGCATACAATATGGACACACTACATCATATTAAGATTGCATCTTCACTTTGCCTTTCTTGTAGCTCATGCACAGGATTCTGGGTCAGAAAAAAGCATGTTGCAAAATGTGACCAGATGGTGCTATTTTGGGAAATTTGGCAGCTGTATTGGGAAATGCTAAATCTTTTTCTTTTATAGTAAATAGTGTGGTAGTGTCAGTTTTGAAGACACCCAATGCTTCACCAAGCTTGTCAGCATTTGCTAATTAGTGCTAAAGCTGAGGCTAATGTAAAGTTATTATTTTTGTGAAATAATGAAAAAAAAACCCACTACCATATAAAAAATAACTGATAAAACTAGGATTTTTTTTAACTGCTGTCTGTGCTATTTGCAGCCTGCTTTGGTATCTGTTAGGATTTTCTATATTTGCGGCTTATTTTCCTCGCAAACTTCAACAGCACTGATACAGAGACAGCTTCACTTCTGAATGCCGACAGGAAGCAGTTAACAGGCCAAATGTGCTCTGTAAATTTATCATTTAGTTGCTGAATTATTGGCAAGCTAAGTAAAATTATTGGTGCCACCCATAATGACCATCAGCATCTGTATGAAGAGACCATTCTCAAAGACACAGACCA
Organism: Bujurquina vittata; assembly: GCA_015106715.1. Lineage (NCBI taxonomy): Eukaryota > Metazoa > Chordata > Actinopteri > Cichliformes > Cichlidae > Bujurquina > Bujurquina vittata. The sequence continues at coordinate 56,076 of VUQK01002594.1, forward strand.
GCACTGTGGACCCCCAGGATGCTTCACATGTGGAGTTCCACCATCACACACGATGTCCAATAACCTGTAGTGAACACACTGGTGTATCAACTGATCGACTGTCACATCCATCATCATGGCTGTTTGAGACCTGAATATATGATGTGACTGCGGCAGACAGCTGGGGTAACATTTAGCAAAGTTCAGGCTGCAAAGCATGTGTTAAAAAAGAATCCCTGGAGCGATTACAGGAAAGCTGACATATTGCTGTACACACATTTTCCTCTAAGTTGCAGGAATTTGTAATGATCAGGCACATACCGTCATATACCGTCCTTACCGCATATTATCTGGCACACCTTTATGGTTTTCAGCATTTGCTTTTTGCTGTGAAACATTGCATAAGAAATCACACACTGATTGCCTGTGGGAATTCTTTTTGAAAGTAAAAGATGGGAGATAATAAATATGCAAACAGAAGTAAAATCAAAACTGACTTCTTCCTGCTTGCAAGCCAGACGTCGAGCTTAGAACGCCATTTTTGAAGGACATCTCAAATCGCCCTGCTGAGCGGGTGCCAAAGCTCAGCTGTTCTGGATTTGTAGCGGAGAAAGGGGGAGGGAGGGATGGGGGGGGGTGCTGCTACAGTAAAGTCAATAAAGAAAAAAAGTAATGGCCAATGTTAATGTTAGAAATGACTGTAGGAGGTAAAGGTCATTTGAAGGTCAACGTAATGGTCAAGTACCTCATGTAAGAATTAGTACTGTAAGGGAGATTACATTTGAGTGTGGAAAAAAATATTTAGAAAAGGAGAAATTAAGAGCAATGATAAAAATAGAAGTTATGGCCAATGTTGAAAGTTTTTGTGGAACAGACGCCGCTGACACGGCCGTCATGACAATGACATTGGCTTGACTTTACTTTGAAACAGCTGAGAGGACAGTGGAGAGCTAGAATCACGGACACACGGGTTTCCTTTGTGGAAGCGTATAAAAGAGTTCATAAACCTGGTCAGAGAAGGATTCTGCAAACAAGTACCTTCATAAGTTGTTTTAGTCATATAAAGATATAAATGTTCAGCTGAACTTGCCGCCCTTCACCTTTTAATCTGTATATCTGTACCTTGTGCCACACAGTGAATTTAGTTAAAAGTAGGCCTAGATGTATAAGCTCAGCTGATATTTGAGGTCATAAAATTCAGTAGTAGACTGTAACAGAACCAGAGAGGGTACGGCCGGGCTGCACGCCATATTTAACAGACCTCACTTTAAAATGACGGCGGCGACGCGAGGACGTCTCATTTTGTGGTCCCCTTGTCTCTCTTCCTCGCCTCCTCCTCTCACATCTCTGATGGGATGGACTAAGATGTGAGGAGAGAAGGAAAGGAAGAAAAGAACTGAGGACGGATGACAAGAGTGCACAAAGTCTGTGTGAGGATGCCACCTCCTGCTGGACATCACTGGAACTATATCGTCTGTGCATTTTGCAGAAAGTACACAACAGCAGGCAAATCAAACGGCAGCAAGATTTTTATTCAAAAAAAGAATATATTCAGGAATTAAAGATGCATATACTTACATGAGTAAATAGATATTTTAAAATACACAAAGTGGGAAAACAATGTGCTTCAGTAGCTGCAATGTCTATATGCACATTGTGTGCATACATGAAAATGTTAATACGAACAAATGACTCCCTATAGTTTTAGGGAGATTCTTTTCTTCATTTTTCATTTTTTATGCCTGGGTATAAAAAAAACTAAATTCACAAGCATGACCATATCACAGCTCAAAATGGAAGACAGCTCCCTTAAACGTCTCTCACCATCACCATGCCTTAATGAATTCACAAGTGATGAAAAACAAAAACTTTCACTGCTGAACTTTTACTCCATTAACACAGCATTACATGACTTTACCAAATGTTCCATTAATCTCCCTGCAGCAACACGCTGCATCTGCACTTGATTCACTGGCAGCGGGTAGGAGGCCAGGCAGTCTCTCAGGTCCACGTGTATTGGACCGTATGGGGTTGTGTGTAGATGCGGTTGGGTTATTTAGGGCAGTAAAGATGAAAGTGGGGAAGAGGGGTATTTTAGAGACAATGGAGTCTACCTAGTTGTCTGGGTGGGGCCGTCCTTCGGGGATTAGTGAGGTGAAGAAGGTGCTGATGAAGGACCAGGCAACTGTGAGGAAACTCGGCTCGTGGAGAGCAGCTGCAGCCCGGCCCTGATCCTCCGCTCCTCCACCTCCGTCCTCGCCGCTGTCGTCATCCTCCATACCGTCGTCCATCAGTCGTTCCTGGGTCGCCAACAAGCAGAGACGAGCACAATTAAAGACATTCTTGCTCAGCCGTCTTACTTCTGGGCTGCTTGGTTTATTTTCCACTGAATGAGCAACTATTTTGGAAGCTCTTACTATGAAGTGACAGGATGTTATGATGCAATCCCATGAAGGTTTATAAGTTTATTTAACTGGTTAAAGCCCTTTTTGTTTCCCCAGAGCGATCTGAACAGGACAGCAGCAAGACAAGTTTCAGATGACACATCATAAGGTACACAAATAAAACAATACTAAAAAGCAGATACAAGCGAGTGAAGGTTAGAAAAAAATGAAGTCAGTGTTAGGAAACAGGAAATTAAAGCAGTCTGAAATGCCAATTTTCCCTTTGCAAAGAATTCCACAGCTGAAAGCCTTCATTTCCCTCTCTGTGTCTCTCCTGTAATCTGATCTTGAGATTCAGAGAACTGAAATAATTTGGAAAGACATGAGGGAATAAAGAGCTGCCCACTAACTAGCAACTGTCTTCAGTTCTTCCGATGAAAACCAGGACCTGAAACTGAATTTGAACTCTAGGTTTTACATGTGAGATAAGGTTTCTACATGCTGCTTCAACTAAAGATTCATTTGTCAAAACCCCAAGATAAAAATATCCAATGACATCTACAGTCTTGCTTAATCATTGAGCAATCTGATCTTAATAATAATAATAGCCTACTGCTCTGGTGAAAGCTCGTCCTACGTCTGCTGTAGTGCAGCTGAAAAATCTTACTTCTGTGATTTAATACCAAAAATTATGCTTTTACATTGTCTCGTATCCACTTCAGGCATCAAGGCAGCAAAGAAATGCACAGAAATGGGCCAAGAGCAGCTCAAACTACAGCGCAAAGCATTCTGCACAGTCATCATATTTCAATAACAGTGCTGATTTCTAATGCATCATCAACAACTTTCATGGCAGAGACAGATGGGAAACGGTCCAGCATTTTTTTGGTGTGATGCAGCCAAATCTGATCAGGTCTTCTGTCAGTCTGGGAACTTTTAATTGAGGTTTATCTTTGAAAGCAACAGGCTAAGAGACAGTGCCCAGCTCACCATCTCCTGTATGTCATGGTGTCTCTCTGCTTCCTCCTGTGGAGCTCTTTCTCCTCCTCTGAAGTTCTGCTGCTCTGGCCTGAAGGGAAACCAACCAGCCTGGTGCCTGAAACATAAATGCAGACTTGACTCTAAAGCTGTTTTTTTAACCAGATATATCCTGAAATGCTTTCTGAACCCACAAAGCACCTTGTGACTCTCATCTTACAATCTGCCAAAATTGCAATAAAAACACATTCGGTGCACCGCCCTGAACACAGATGTGAACATGTGAAAATAAAAGTGTAATTTTTAACAAGTTGTGCAGAATTAACTCACAAGTAGACAAGCAACATGGCGCCAACCACCATGATGAAGCGGCTAAAGGAAGAGTAGAAGTAGACGATGCTGAGCAGGACTCCAGCGCGAGACACTGTGTAAAGCCAGTCCAGCCAATCGCGGTTCATCTCGTCATCGTTCAGGACAGCCCCACCTTGAGCGTTCATTTGGATGGGGTTAGCCGGCTGGTTCTCTGGCAAGGCGTTGGGGGCCGGGTTAGGTCCCAGCGGTGGCTGCACAGCGTTTGGCTGGGCAGGCTGATGCGGTGATGGCGAGGGGGAAGAAGGAGGGGAGGTGCTGGGTGGGTGAGAGGCGGCTACTGCTGCTTGACTGTGAAAATGGAGATAAGAGGAGCAAGAATGAGGGGAGAGAATGGAAATAAATTACACACAAACAGCTAATCACGATGTGCTAGCAGGAGCATCCGCACACATCTGTTGCACTTACTATTGCATATAGTAGTGACGAGCGTACATCTGCTGCCACCACAGCATCTGCATTGGCATGTACATGGGGTGGGGGGGCATGTTGGCAGGGAGGCCCCCATTAAAGGGAACCTGGGCCGCATCAGGCCTGTGGAGGGAGGAAGGGGGTATGTTTGTTATTAAAGGCATTAATGTAAAGCAAGCCAACTTATACACATCCTGAAACTGTTGGTCCACCTTCATGTTCACTTGTTTCTTAGAGCCACAGACCAGCTTTCAGCCCGACAGTCCAACACAACTTTGTCACAAATCTTGTCGATGAGCGTTTGGGAGTTCAGGTTTAAAGGGACTATGATGCCTTTCACTTTTGACACGTCACATTACAAATGTACTTGATTTAGAGGGACAAAATTTTGTTTTTTATTTTAAATTATTTTTTTAAAATGTAAATATCCCATGTTCCCAATTTTTTTCCTTTGCGGTTAATATTTTTTCATTCTAGCACAATACATTAGAATGGGTTTTGGTGGCATCTGTGATAAAAAATGGTCTGTAAAATAGTCTCAGTTTGAAGCTAAAACATGAAATTAACTGCATTGTTTTCCCTGCATGTAAAAAAAAAAAGTTTTTAAGCTTCCACCAAAGGAAAATCACCTCGAGTGTTATTTTAAATCAGGGTTTCTTGCTCAATTTACTGAAGCTTAAGACAGATTTGTGCTTATTAAAGGTCCAAAAACAACAAAAAAAAATTCAAAGATTGCTTCAACACAGACTGTTTGGCCTAACTTTATCCATAATCACCCACAAAGGCTCACTTTATGATGTTATTTGCTCACCACTGAGGGACACCACCGGTGCTCTGAGGATATTGGGGAAAGCCAGCACGGTATCTCAGCCCATCAAAACTTGCTGGGTCAGAAGAGGAGGAAGAGGCTGACTGACTTTCCTGATTTGGTGTGGTGGCAGGAGAGGTGGGGCCAGCACTCTCTGAACTCTGTGTGGACACCAATAACCACCAATAATTAAATCAGGCACCCACAGAAAATAGATCAAGCTCCCGCTGAGAGAGGGATGAGAGCAGTAGGGAGGCTGCAGCCAAGTCAAACAGTTTGTACAGGAAATCACAGAAACGGATCCAGTCAAAGTTGGTCCCAATTTACTGAAACGTCATCAGACCAATGAGTTCTTATGCAGTCTCAAATTGTTTACATTTTGACAGGTTAATCTAATAAAATGTTTCAAAGGAGATCTGTTTGTCACAGTTTACATTTCTATAAAAATAAATAAAAAACATGAATAAATAAAAGCGTTGGTCTACTCACGCTTGAATCAGAAGCAGCAGAGCTGGAAGGAATCCGAGGCATGGGCGAGCCGGGGGGACTGTGAGAGGTACATACGAGATGCATCATGTGGTATTCGTCTTGCTGTGGGTCCATACGGCCAGCGAGTGACCCAGATGTGTGGGAGGAAGAAAAAAAAATAACGAGGAGGAGGTGGTGGCGAAGGCACCAGCAGAGCACAGAGACAAAGCAAGAAAGAGAGAGAAAGGAAGGATTAGAGTGGAAATGGCTAGAATTCAAACACAAAGCTCATTCTGTGTTTGTGACATCAGCTATTGTTTCCCAGACTGCCTGTTTCACTTCCCCCACAGATGGATGTGTGCACACGCAATGGCCAAACTACAGAGGAGGTGAACAACTGGCAACACGTGCCTCCCGCACAGTCATCAGTTTCTATCTCAATTTGTTTTTAGTTGTAGCTACTTAAATACCAACAGTTAAAACTTTACTGATTAGACTGTGTGTTACTTGGGCACAATGGGCCTCAGTTTGATACTTAACCGGCTACAACTACAGTAGTGGGAGGTTTGGGACAGGAGTGTGTGAGAAGTAGCTGGAGCCACTCTGTAGTGCATGCAAACAGCATGCAAACAGCAGTAATAAAACTACTCCAACAAGCCACAAATGCTTAGAAATACATTAGTTTCAGTGTTTTTTGTTCACTGCCCCACAAGAAAGCACTTCAAGAAGCACAAAGCAGCCTTCTTGAAACATCTCAGGGTACTTAATTAGTGATTATGTAAAATAATTACCTAAATTAACTTTCATTTCAATGGACACCGCAACATAAAAACTACAATAATAAAATCACCAGTTAAATGTAACAAAAAATGCCTAAAAATTTTGCTGACTACTCTAAAATACAGCGACCTCAACGTGTCCCGGAGCGCCGTATCCTTCCACTAATGCGTTTGCAGAGATCTCATAAAAAAACCAAGACATTATAAACCCGGTGTTTTATCTATCCTGATCATATCTATGTTGGAATATCTGTCACCACGTTGTCAGCATGAACTATCACATTTTTAATGCAAGCCAATAACTGCAACAGCAGGAGGTGTCATCATTTTCCTAGGAACTGCAGTTTTTTTCCCCTCCAAGGCCTCTCACAGCTCCTGGAATTTTATGTTTAATAGGAAGCCCAAAATTGTCCTTTGAGTTCCCTTTTTCCTCTACTTTTCCCCCCATTTCACGCGGTCGCCATTTTGCTTTCTGTAGCCCCGCAAAATCACTCGTGAACAGGACCGTCACAAGATCACTCGTGCACATTGTGAACGAAACTGGCCGGGGGGTTGGTATCGGTGACGGGGCGGACAGCGCTGAGTGTGCACCTGCTTGCTAATTGCAGTGATAACGAAGAGTTCAGATAGCAAACCGGTGAAATTCTCAGCCCGGCGTGCAAGACAACCTCAGCATGGCGCAGCGCCGGGCGATCAACTGCTGGCCAGAACCCTGAATCTGTCTGCAACATTCTGTAGACTTAGCAAAAAGTTGATGACGGCTCAGCATCAGCTCAGCTCTGCTGACTGCAGAGTTAAAATGTTAAATTCAAACTCTGAACACAAACTAATGCATCACTCAACAACAATGAGCACAACAAACAAGACAAATAGGTCAGCTGCACACTGACGAGAGAGATCAGTTATTTCACAACAGGCAATGCAGTGAATTTTATTAGTTTATGCATTTACAACTTGTTAACAGTGATGTCAAATTAGACTAAAATGGTTTGATTTGAATGAAAATCATCTGCCTTGATATTCCAAGATACTCACATGCTCCATCATAAGATAAAACAATAAAAAAAAATCTAAAATTTGCTTGCAAAATAATTTCCATAAATTACATTAGTGAATGGCCGTTACCTTTCTAAGCACATCTCTGAGCTGCAGGTGGTCTTGAAGGAGCCTTCCTGAGTACACCAGCCGTTGGTCTTTGGACAGCTACAACACACACAGCATCATATGGTGAGACAATTTCTTTTCTTTAATGTGTGCATTAAAATACTCTGAAAACAGCAGGCACTCAGGTCACTATCTGGCACAATCACAGCACTCTCTTCTTTATACTGTAACCTGATGCGGGCGTTTTTGCAGGAGGATAAAATTGCTGGGACTCTTACTAGCAAACACAGCCCTCACAGCTAAACACAAAGCCAAATATCAACAAACATGTTTTCATGGAAACACTGCGCTGCCACAACCAGCTCTCTTTAACCTTCAGCGCTAATAACAAACAGAAACTTCAACATGTTATTTTCATCTGAAAAAACCTATCGGTGGTTGGTACCTGGAAGTATGAGACATCAAATCCATCATGTGATTAGGCGCTTTTGGATTAGATGAGTGCAGGGCCAGATTTAATTTCAAAGCCTACCAAAAGCATACAGTATAAACTATCAAATATTCATGTCTTCACTTCTCCTTAGTCATTTTATAAGAGACGCTTGACCACGATGGAATAAAAACAGTCTCATTTTCACCGGCAAATCAAAATAAAGCTGCCTTTAAATTCATCGCAGTCAGATTGTCACACACATAACGAGGCAGCTTTTCTTGGTGCACAGTGGTCAAATGAACATGTCTGCACAAGTGTAGTATTACATGCTGGTGCATTAGGTTTATCTGTAATACTAGAGAAGTCTTAAACTGGCGCACACCCCCGGGTAAAACACAAATCTACAAACATGACCCCTGTTTCAGCACACTGCTGCTGAAAAATTCATGCCTGTATTTAAACTTACAATAATCTGAAATAATTTAATAAGTCTTCCCCAAAGCATTGAAATTTGAGATGGAGTGTTTAATCACTTAATGTGCCACAGATAAACCAAACAAAAACAAAAAATAACAACAAATTAAAAACAGCATTTCCTGAAGAGATCATTCTGTATCAGACACATGAACTTGGGCTCAGCAATCACTTGGATTTTAAGCCCATCCCTTTCCTTGACACTGGTGCATTTTTGTTTTTCCTTTAAAGCCAAACTCTCTCATTATGTAGTTCAGCTTCAGCCAACATAACAGAAAGACAGGCTTTGGTCACTGAGAACTAGAGAAAGTAAAAGCTGTAACCTACAGAGATCCTGCAGCAGTCTGCAGGTTGGCAGTCCAAGCCTGTCTTCCTACCGGAAAACGCCGTCTCCTCCACACCTCTTTCTTTTTTTTATTTTAATTTTTTTTAATATAAAGCTAAAGGAAATCCTCTATAAACAGTTCAATAAATGCACAAAGTTAACAAATAACTGCATCAAATGATAAATATTATAATTATTAACCAAAATAATCATGATTGGGTTTTTCCCCCTGTTACGGCCCTAGCCAGGCCTACTGTGGTTTTCCCGCCCACTGGGTGTGGTTTGCTCTCTCCAGCCTTGGGTGCCTCCCCTTTCGGCGCAGCTGACTCAACTCTGCAATCAGGCTGGGGTATTTAAGGCCTGAGTTAGGAGAGCTCAAGGCCCGTGTGTAAA
>VUQK01002599.1:3389-16246 GCA_015106715.1 Bujurquina vittata
TCCATCTATCTATCTATCTATCTATCTGTCTATCTATCCATCTATCCATCTATCTATCTATCTATCCATCTATCCATCTATCCATCTATCCATCCATCTATCTATCTATCTATCTATCTATCTATCTATCTATCTATCTATCATTTGTTAGGTACAGCTTGCTGGTACCAGCTGGGACCTAATTCTTTGTTCTACTGGATTGGGATCCGGTGTCTGTGGATGCCATCTGATTACAGTGAAATAATTGTCTAATTGTCAGGTTCAACAAACCAGTTTGACATGATCTGAGCTTTGTGACATGGTGTGCTATCCTTTTGGAAGCAGCCACCAGCAGATGGGTACAGTGTTGTCATAAAGGGATGGGCACATTCAGCAGCAACACTCAAGTAGCAAAGAAAATATGTGCTACAACATCACCACCAGCACCAGAACCATTGGGAGGATGAATCCATTCCTTCATGCTGATTACACCAAATTCTGACCCTAAAATCTGAATATTCCAGCACAAATCAACACTCATCACAGCTGGCAGGGGTCGCACCCAGTGTGGTCTTCTGAGCTGCTGCTCACTGGATATATTTTCTTTTTCAGGCCATGGTTGTGATGAAAAACCCCATAGAATCCCCAGCAGTTCCTGCAATACTCAGACCATTCCAGCTAATGCCACATTCAGAGTCACTTAAATCACCTTTCTTTCTCCTTTTGGTATTGCTCAGTTTGAACTTCACCAGGTCATTTTTACTATGTCTATATGCCTAAATGCACTGAATTGCTACCATGTAATTAAGTGATTATAAAGTAATTGTGCTTGTTGGGGTTTTCTCTGTAATATTGTAGACTCTTGACCTTATAATAGAAAGTGTCTTGAGGTGACTTTTGATGTAGATTTTGTGCTATATAAATAAAATTGAATTGAATTGAATATTGCGATAATGAACAGTTGAACAGGTGTAGCTAATAAAGTAACCAGTGAGTACTTTTTACTTGTTTTTGTTTAATGTTTTTATCATGTTTCACAATGTCCACACTGGATTGTCGGGTTCATTGTCACACTGTTAGCAGGAACGTGCCGAGTAATGTTGAGGTCATTGTGAAAGAGCTTGAAGGTAAATGCAAATGAGTCTTTCTGATCAAAAATGGATAATAACTCCCCTTAAAAGCACTAACATAACAATTAATGGTGTCATTTAATTATCAGTAATTGCAGAATGTTTAAGTTATAGTTACACTTCTCATACTTGCCTAAAGTGATAAAATTACAGTGTTACACTGCCATAACAACCAGCTCATTAACTGAAATGTTAGAATTTAATAAGCACTGTAATCAATTAACTTTAGTCAATTAGTGCATATGAACTGAAATATAAAGGTAAACAGTGTGCAGTATTATTTATGTTACAGTGCTCTATGCATGTACAGTACTAGGTCGCTATTGCAGTTAACTTTTGTTTGCCCAGGGAAGAATCCTGATAATGTCAGATCTTTGCCCTCTCTGAAAAATATGGCGAAAACAAGCATCCTTCATTTGTACTGCCCGTAGAACTGCTTAAGCTTGCCTCCTGATATCACCGTTTTCCAATTTTGCCACCCAGTCTCAATGGGACATAATCAGTTTGCAAACAGTTGGCCAGTGGCACTTGCCAGTGATATTCTGTCTCCGATAATAACAACAGTGTCTCATAAGGAGGATAACCTGCCTTATTGCTCATTGGATTTACATACAGCAGGTAATCGTTGTGACTGCAGGCTATCTGTGACTGATGGTGTGTGTCAGCCCTGTACATGCAGCCTTTGTTTTCATTTGGCAATCAGGCCTGTCGGGCAATGCTGCTGCAGAGATCAATGTAGCATTTGGATGATTGTAATATGTCTGGGTGTGTGTGTGTATAAAATTCAGCTAAATGTGTACCTGTGGGCCATCATCTTTGCTGCCTCTATGTATTCATCTCACTTAGTGTATTGCTTTGAAAAGAGAGGACACATAGAGCTCTTTTTAAGGGAGACCACATCATTAGAAAAGCAACCTGATTTACTCATCCTCAGTGGCTTTGATATCAAAACACTGGTGTACAATAATCTATTTTAAAAGGAAACCCAAATTCAAAAATATGTTAATAAAGGGAAGTATGCGTGTAGAACCGCATGCTCCAGGGCTTCTTCAGTGAGGGGATGCTGGAGGTGGAGGGAAGGAGGTTCGGGGTGGGGGAGAGGAGATAGGAAGCGATAGCTCAGCAAAAAGGTGTAAAATCCTCTGGTGGCTAACTAATCTGCCAGGCTTAGGGCTGCTGGTTTTCTCCATACCCTCAAGGAGTTAAAGCAGAAGCTCTATCGGGGCTCACCTTTCAAGCTGCCTGGGACACGGCCAAGGGGGAAACCCAAACACATCGATTAGCCGTCACAACGGGGGTTTGAGTGGGGCATGGGTGGGAGGGTTGGGGTCTCAAACTCTTTATCTTCTCCTCTGCCTCCTTTGACCCCCTCCTTCAGCTTAAGCCACTGCTTTCTCACGGGTATGGCAGAGAAAAGGTTGAGGATGGAAAGAAGGCGGCTACAGTAAGATTGGAAGAAAAACGAGGGCGCTCTGTTGAGCGAGAACAATCGACAAAAAGAGAGACAGGAATCAAACAAACAGGCAAGCCCAGAACAGCCGTGTTTTGTTTTGCTCTGATCTGGAGCCAAAATCTGGGAGTATGCTTGTGGTGCAAGTGTTTGTGCATGTTGGTGTTTTTAATGTGAGTGTGCACGCACAGCACAGAGACAGGTGCAGCAGGCTGGGCCGACAGAGAGTTACTGTAACTCAGGAAGAGAGGAAGAGTGAGAGGAAGAGAGCAACTCTTTTGAAAGTGCCAACCGGACAGTCTTTTGAAGTGGCCCATATTGGCATAACATGAATAATCATGAGCAATGTTTGCTGTCGAGCAAAAGCAAGGCTGAAGGTGTGAAGCTCATTAGAGAGCAAGAGGCCATGCTGATAAAAAGAACTGTTGCCATGATCATTTACTGCATCGAAAAAGCCCCGCAAGTTCATGCGGTAGTATTTATCATTTTAACCCTCGTGTTCTTCTAATCATGCGTGCACTGATGAGAAAGACTGGAGACACTAATTAAAAAGAAAATGTAGATAATCTACTGTATTATCTATTCATTGCCTAGCATTTCAAAATTACCTACCAATTATGTTGTCAACTACCCAATGATACTATTTTGCCTGCACATTTATAACAAAATTCTAATGATTTTAAGGTGTTCACTGCAAACGCCTTTTTGTAGGGACACTTTTCACTTTTTTTCAGTCGCTGGAAACAAACTGATGATAATGTCTATTACTCCTGCTAACATTAGCGCAAATTACATAACTCTCACAGCACTTCCATTTCAAATCATTACTCATCTATAGGCACTTGGAATATTAACCCAGTGCTTCCCCAAGGCTGAAAATACGAACCAACACCTTATAAGCCCATGCAGCTCAGTGCAGCGGTGGTGTGATTAGAAACCCTGCCTGGTGAACTGCAAATACACTCACCAGAGTTTGATAGCCTGCAGTATGGCAGGCTGCTGGTTATGAATAACCCTGTGCATAACCAGCCCTCCCCCATACCACTGAGGGTGAAATACACAGTTTTCACTGCTTTTCCATCACTGTTTCAGGCAGTGCTCTTTAAGCTTTTTTTTTCTTCTAGCCTACTGAATACATGTCAAAGCACAGAGTTCATCTGAAAGCATTAGAGGAATCAGTAACAGCCCTTAAGTCTTTCTGAGGCGGATCAGGGTGAAGAACATTGGTTAAAGGGAGATGGGAGGGGAAATGTGTTTTGGTCTTCTAAGCATCTGACAGCTCCTCCATAATAGTGGGCTAATCCGTTTTATGCAGCGTGTGTCTGTCTGTCTTCTTTTACGCACACTCGCAACATCGTAACACATATAAAGATTTACAGCAAGCCTGCATGCACACACAAACAGCACAGAAACACAGATCCTTTAGCATTCTTGGACAAACTGATGAATGACATTTGAACTGTGATCATTTCTTGTTTTGGCATCAGTCAGAACTGCTTGAGGCACTGTAGCTAAAGACTGGGGAGTATTACTCCAAGGCTGAGGTGCTATAGTAAGGCATATGGCCATTCCTGGCACAGTACAGTGAGCTAGTTAGACCCAGAATTAACTCACTGTAAGTGCTAATGACAGGTGCCCCTTCATGTTTGGTTTATAGTATGAAAATACTTTGAGATGTCTGCTATCGCAAGCATCAGGATGCTGCGGTGTGAAAATATTCTGTAGGTGCTTCATCTATTGCTGGGCACGCTTTCAACTCATTAAAAATTAATTTATATCTGACATTTGATATCCATTGTGGAATCACTTCAGTGACACTGATGTGACAGACTCAATTTAGCCAGTTAGTTGACACGAGAGAAAGAAGTCATTTTTGTCCTTTCCGTCATTATCTTCCTCATTGCATCCTGTGATTGCACAGACCAATTAAAACGAATTAACCTCCCATCCAGTTCAGCCTTCTGCCGCCAAATTGTTGTGTCATTTATAAAGCATTATGGCTGCCCCAGCTCACTCTTTGTTTTTTTGTTCCACTCTCTCAGGGGCTGTCGAAAGTAATAATTGTGTTCCTTGCTGTGTGATAATGCGGCGCTCTGTGTTCCTTTCGGGTCTGTATTGAAATCTCGATCCTGTCCCTCTGTAGTGGCTATCTCCCTCTGTATCTGAAGAACTGATGCTATCTCCCTCCCCCTGTGAATTTCCTCCTCTCCAGCTGAATTATCCAGTCTCTGCCCTTTTGCTCTTCTCCTCAGCTTTCAATATTTCCTCTCTGGCTTTCCTGTCTTCCACACCCCCATCTCTCCTCCGCCACCATATTTCCACCATGTTGCTCCTTCTGTCTTACTCTTCTCGCTTTCTCTTTTTTTTGTCACTCCTCTTCCTTTGCCCCTTATCTGTCTTCCTCAATCACTCTCTTCTGTCTCTCTTCAGGCTAACTTGGTATCCTAAAGACGCTTTGCATGTCTCTGGCCAGGAAGCATCGGAGTGTAACCTGCTAAATTGGAATGTTATGGTGAAGCAACACACACGCATGAGAAGCTCTTGAGTTAATGGACAATTTACCTCACCTCATTGTTATAGCCTTTACATTCATTAAGCCCCCCTCTGCTCTCTCTTTATCTTTCTCCCACTCACTGTTATATTCCTTCATTCTCTCCTTTCTTTCTCTGTCCTGCTTGTCTTCATCCTGAGAGTCTGGTTACATTCATCTTCCTTCCTCCTGTATGTTTCTTGTTGCTTTGGTGTTTGCCTTTTCCTCACTGCCACATCCCCCTCCAGCTTTGACTCTCCAGTCTGGTTCCCTCAGCCTGTTGGAGTAAATGGCAAAAAATAAAAAATAAAAAAAGATGGTAACAGCCAGCCATAAATCAAGCCAATTGAAAAACATCACCATTAGAGCCACTTTCTCTCCCTCATCTGTTCTGTTCTGTGCCCTTCACCTTTGTTCCAGGAGGCAACCAGGGAGGGAAAGTCAGCTATTAGCAAGCATTGAGGGGGGAAACAAGAAGCTTCCAGGGAACGTGAACTGTAATGACAAATAAATACAGCGCATGCTACCACATATGTGTGTGCATTTATCAGTTTTATGGATTGAGATCTATTCTTGAAGCGGTTATTGGTGACTGGATGGTATGTTCTCTGTCCTGACCCGAAGCTTAGAGGAGAAGACTCATGCAGAAGAAGGAATATCCTTGTGTCAGCACATCCTCAATCCTTTGTGTGTGTATGGCCACACATGAATTACAGGCTTAGGGAGCAAAGAGAAAAATGCGTCACAGTGACACAGTACAAAATGCCCAAAAAAGAAATAGTCGGTGGTAGGGTGCATGATGGTAGAAACACATTTACAACGAGTGAGTGAAGCAGTGTGATACACAGACATAGATATTATAGACTAACAAACTGTGTCCTAGTTTATAGAAAATGGACACATCCATGCAGACACATATTCAGTTAGTGGCAGGTAGTGGCGCATTGTTCAGGTTTTATTGCACTCATTAAAGGCAGCATCAGACAGAGGCCAGTCTGGGTTTGGTTACTGTGGTGATTCTTGTCGAAATTATTGGCTGAGACCGTTATTAAAGGTCTCAGAAAATAAGAAATGCAATCAGTTAAATAAACAATACAATCTGTTATTAAAATGTTGGCGTCTGCCATACAGATTTGTTCACCGGCCACTTTATTAGGTACGTAGCTTAGTACTGAGTTGGACCCCCTTTTGCCTTTAAAAGTGCCTTAATTCTTAATTAGTGCTGACAAGGTGTTGGAACCATTTCTCAGATATTTTGATCCACATTGACATGACAGCGTCACACAGTTGCTGCAGATTTGTTGGCTGCACATTCATAATGCAGCTCTCCAATACACCATCTCAATCTAATGAAGAACCCAACGGTGCTCTACTGGATTGAGTTGTGCTGACTGTGAACTCTTTGTTGTGTTCAAGAAATCAGTTTGAGATGATGTGAGCTTTGTGAGATGGTGTGTTGTCCTGCTAGACACCCATCAAAAGACTGATACATTGTAGTCATAAAGGGATGGACACATTCAGCAGCAATATTTACAAAAGCTGCTGTTTTTAATCAATGCTCAAGTTGTTCTAAGGGGCCAAAAGTGTGCAAAGACCATCACACCACCAGCACCAGCCTGAACTGCTGATACAAGGCAGAATGGGTCCATGCTTTCATGTTTTTAAGTCCAATTCTGACTCTATAGTCCAAATGTTGCAGCACAAAGAGACCAGGAAACAGGTTTTGGTGAGTTTGTGCGAACCGTAGCTTCAGTTTGCTGTACTTACCTGACAGGAGTGGAATCCTGTGTGGTCTTCTGAACTGCCACCCACTGGATATTTTCTCTTTTTCGGACCATTCTCGTAAACCTGAGAACAGACGATTGTTCCTGGTCAATCAGCAGCTTCCAAAATACTCAATTAAATCACCTTTCTTTCCCAGTTTGGCTCTCAGTTTGAACATCAGCAGGATGTCTTGACCACATCTACACACCTAAATGCATTGATTGGTGCCATTTGATTAGATATTAGATTGATATTGATCGGATTAGATATTTGCAGTAATGAGCAGTTGAAAATAAATGTCTGTGTCTAAAAATCGTATTTGTACAGGACTACACCAGGGGACCCCATTTGCACAGGATAAGCAAAGTCTGTGTTTACTGACATTCTCCCCAGATATAATAAAAATAGATTAAAAAGGGTGTATTCATTAGTTATGGACCTTTTATCCACCTACTGTTAATAGGCTGTCACATAAATAGTGTTGAGCTTGTTGAAAGACAGCAAAATGTTCCTCAACACATGTACCTCATTATCCTTTGACGCATTTGAGCGAGTTCTTCGTGTAAATGGGTCTCCATGCTGTGTAGCAACATGAGCCTCTGCTGTCCAAAATTTCATTTATAATTGCAAATGTGGTCTTCATATTTCTTGAGCCAGAGTGGGACAGAAGAAAAGAATGGAGACAAAAAATGCTTCAAAACAAAAAAAAGCCAACCAGAAAACAGCAGCTCGAATCACTGAGAGGGTGATCTGCGTGGGATTGAAATTAAAAAGGGGTTTTAGAGGTTGAGTTGTATTGAGGGTTAATTTCTGTTGCATTTTTACTTTATTTTTATTTTTTGGACATTTCAGATTTACATGGGATTAAACTCAGATGACCTCTGCTATTATTACAAATTACCTCAGGTCCTTAGGTAATACCGTCCCCATATAAATAGTGCTCAATAGAAAGCCTGCGCTCCAAAAACTAGTAAAGGAAATGAATTTAGATTTTTGTGCTCACAGTAATGAAATATTACATTTTAACTATGTCAGAAATTATTGTTTTGGACTGTTCCCATCTAAGTACAGACAAATGTATTAATTACATCGGCTTATTTATAGCTTCATCTGCGAGATTGGACATAATTAGGTGATAATTAGCCGTAACTTAACATTTTAATCTGAAATGTACCCCCGACCTGTCGCATAAGTCTGTGTGATGTAAAAAAAAAGTTCAGTGAAGAACAAATTAGCAAATGGTAGAGAAAAGACACCTCACACACAAGCTCATATAAAAAGTATTGATGCATATACTGTTTGCTTGCGCTCACATCTTCCACACACTTGACTGAACCACACATGCAGTGACACATCTTGACAGATACACACCCGTCTACTCATCCTTACAGACTCACAGTGCAAAGGCCATGCTGCACAGAGGTGCTGATGGCTGTCATGTTAATATGCCAGGGAGGCTGGAGGATTGGGTTGTTACCAGCAAGATGAGCTGGAGGAATAGAGCACAGGGAGGAGGAAGATAACGTGTGGGGAAAAGGAAGACTTTAATTCTTAAATGATTTACCCAAGTTTTTCCTTGACAAAAGTGACATCTTCTCCTAAGCTGTGATCAGGTGCCTAATACGTGTCAGTCAGTCAGACAAAAGCATCACAGAAAACAGGGTTGGTTACTACCCACTGCAGTAATTCTAAAGTAGTGTTATTTGCAACACCAAGGATTGTGCTACATTACATCTATTGTGTAGAGCCGCACAATGCGACCATATTGAGGTTTAAAGTAACATTTGCAGCAGAAGCGCAATCCTGCTTTTTTTTTTTTTAATGTGATTTTGGAAGGTACACACTCCAGCAGCCGCAGCCAACCATAATACCCAAGATAGCATTATGCTTGCCAAATTCATGGGTTGGTCTTCAGCCTCCGAGTCTGTTTTCTTGTTAAAGTAGAGATTTAAACAATACATGGGGAAACCAAACATGTGTTTCTTTTGTTTTTTTTCTGTCCAAACAGTCATTAGACTAGAGATAAAGAAACAGGCTTATCTTACTAACAGGACTAACTGTTAATTTCTCACTGCTTATGGTCAGTAAATATCCTTTAACCATAAATGTGGCTCAAACTAAACAAAAATATCCCCTGAGATAGAGAAATACAAAATATGACCTTAAACATCTCCCGGTTATCCCTAAAAAGGGTTTAATTTAAAGGTTTTCTTTGTGTGTGAGGATTTTGTTATTCATCATAAGAAATGAAAGCAAAGTGGATCCCCATCCATATTATAATCTTTATTAATATCTAGGAAATATTCTTACTGGAATTGTGAAATTGATTTCAGCCATATTTCCCGGCACTAATTCCGAATAGTCTGCTTCAGGTCACGATTTATTCCCACAGAATGAATAAACAGAGGCATCGAATAGAAACTGTCTTAGATGGAGGGAGGATTCAGAGTGGGTGAAGAAGGGGGAGACATGGAGTAAGGGAGAGGCAGAAGGATGAGGAGAGTGCAAGGGTGGGGGATAGTTGAGATGCTTGGATGAAGATGCACAGGGCAGCAGGAAGGATAAGGAAAAAGACAAAGAGGTTGTTTGAAGGAAGAGTTGGAGGGGGATTTGCCCTCCATCTAGTAGGAGTGCGGTCCTCACTGGCCCCTGCGGCACTATCTTCCAAATCTCCATCTCTTAATCAAGAAGAACAAAGATCTGCATGTTATTAAAAATCAGGCCTGTCAAAGGGAGCAGGGGAGCAGGGGAGCAGGGGAAGAGAAATAAATAAATAATGGCACAGAAGAGTATAAATATAGTGATAACCTCTAGGCATGTTCTATCTATTGCTCGTTTTTTTTTCGTGGCCATGAAGGCTGTCTTGCGCCTCTCTCTCTCTTTTAAATAAAATTGAAGTGCTGTTGATTTTCATTGTCTGCCTTCACTACGTCTCTGCGTCCCATCTCTATTTTAGCACAGACTGCCCATCGCTCTTTTCTCTCTCTCATTTCTGTGCTTCTGTTCTGTGACTGTCTCTATCTCACCGTCTTATTAGCTTTGTTCTCATTCCCTGCCTCTTACCTGTTCTTCATTTTTCTCTTACACTCTCCCGCCCCCTCTTCCATCACACTCTTATTTTTATGTTGGTTTTTTTTTTGTGATGTCAAGCTAATCACTCTTCTACGGCTTCTCTCTCTCTTTCTGCAACTATTTGGTGTGAAAGTGATTATGGTGGATGGGGCATTAGGGTGGTTTGTGGCGTTTTATGTGTGTGGGTGGGGTGATGATGGCATGTTGAGAGACAGGTGAAAGGTGAGGAAAGGGGCCCGGCTGCAGATGGAGGCGTCAGTGTGTCAGCTCTTATCAGCAGTATTTAGTACCGGATGCGTTAACTCACTGTGATTTGTGGCTCAATATTAAACTGTACAATATTTACAGCCTGGGATAATTAGAGGGCTGCAGTTAGCTATCACAGTGTCACCAAGGACATGGGAAATATTAATTACATGTCACATATTTGGATGTTGATGGACTTTAGTATTTAGGGGCTTTAAGAAGGATATATTTGCATAAAGCTGTGTCGATTCTCTATGTGCTATATTCTTCCAAGTAAAGAATATTCAAAATAATATCAAAATGCAGACTTTACTCTTGATATTTGTGCTCTTGATGAATCACTATTCCCACATTCCAATTCACAAAGGAAAAGGAGTTGCTCACATATTGCATCATATCATGTATATTGGTACAAATAGATTTTTTTATTTTTTTAGTATTTCATCTGCACAAACTATTTTAATGAAAGTACGGTTGTATGTGTAGAGCTGCCATGCAATTTTTTTTAAAATTGCACATGCACATGCATTGTGTAACTGGCTCACTTCAGTGATGTGTTACTGTTACTATAGCTGCTTTATTCACTCTTTTTTTTCCTTACATTGCATTTGTAACACTAATTACGCTGGTTGCATTCAATTGTTTGGGTTATTTTGCATGGAAGGCGTTGACTATGCTCAGAAGACCTTGTTCTTAATTGAGATTGTGGGTGAATGAAGACAAAATACCTCGTACAGTGCAAAAGGAATGTATTTGACACACACAGGAAAAGAAAATATGCACAAAACAGGGACACAGTTTGTGAGGTATAGCAGATCTGCAGTTTAGGAATGATCTGTGCTGAAGTGCAAAGTGTGTGCCTGTCACACTCAAAAAAGTTTGTTTTTTAATATAAATTTTATTTCTTATTTGCTCTTCAGCAGCCTTCTTTTTTGGGGGTGGGGGGTGGGGGCAGCAGGAAGAAAAGTGATGACTTTGGACCTGCTGGTCGACTCTGTCCTTTCTGTGGGGAGTTTGCGTGTCCTCCCTGCTCTTGCGTGTCTCCCTCCCACAGTCCAGTGACACAGATGTGAGGTTAATTGACTGTAGGTGTGGATGATTGTCTGTCTCTCTCTCTGTTAGCACTCTGATGGACTGCAACCTCTCAGATTCCCTCTTGCTCAATGTTTGCTGGGATTGGCTTCAGTACCTCCTTGACGCTTCTTAGATAAGCAGCTAGAAAAAAATCGCCAATGGATGGCTATTTTGATAAGTAAAAATCTGCCATGATCATCTCTGCATCGCTAAAATGACTGCCTAAGCCTCAACAAACTCCTTTTTCATGCTGTGTCGCAGTCTCTTGGTGAAATTGCTTTGGTCGCTCACAGGTTGCCGTAGTCGCCCTTTAATTTGAACCTGTGAAAAGTGTGACGCAACCAGAAACAAAGGCCGTTTACCTTCAATGTAAAAGTGGCGACTTTTGAAATGTGTTGGCTGCAGATACTTATAAGGTACGACAAACATTTTCTGTTTCTAGATTGTGTTGCATTTTTTTCAAGTTTCACTACCACTCGGTCAGTAGTTGACAAGTGTTTGCAAAAAAGTTGGCAGCTTCCGTGCAAACTGTGGGCAACCATAGCAATATGCTACTGTAGCAGCCAAAGCAATCGCAGAAAGGCTTTTGGTGCAGCAACCACCAGCCGGTCAGGGAATGCACAGTTTTCTCTAGTGACCGGAGGTTGCCAGGGTCACTGATTCTGTTTGGTGCTTGGGGGGAGTATCTTTCCATGCATGCACACAGAAGAGCAGCGAGGTCCTGGAATAGAGCCATACCCCCTTAAAATAATGATCTTTTAAACAACTTTTATCCTCACTGTAGCACTTGTGTTAAATCTGTTTCCAAAGTGTAGCACTTTTGTTTGACCGTATTGTGCCGTTAGGTGTACATATTATAGTATTGACCCCTTTATTTCTCATAATACAAGTTTAAATCAGTCATACACACTTCACTTCTCCTCTTTTGTTATAAAAATGTACCAACAGAGACCACTTGGACCTTCTCCTTTCTTCTGTTATCGTTTATGACTTTAAAGTCATTCTGAATCAGTATTTATACTCTGTAAGCACATAAACTGTGCATTCCCCAGGTCTTACTCTCTACACACTCACACACACACACAAACACAGACAAAATTGTACCTGCTTGACACAAACCATTTATTCCAATGTTTAAACAATCAACCAAACGCAGCACAATTTCTCACTATTTCCAGCAGTATTCATGATCTTCCCTCTGTGTGATGTGGAACACTAGTTGGACATGAAATAAACATATTGTGGGAAAACAAGTCATTTTCAGCATTACTCCAATATTTTAGCGGTGAGAGGCCCAGGTGCAGAACATGATTGGTTTTCTAATAGGTAAGTTGGCTTGAGACACATCGAGGTTATGGGACCACCTGGGCGTCGGTATGCACACGTGTTTCATGGCTTGTCTGACAGAAGTGTGTGTATGTGAGCGAGTGTGTTGCTGCACTCACCCTTGGCTGTGCTCATCAGGCCATTATGAGGATGGTATGTGCTCATTACATACTGAAGCTTCACAAAAGCTGCCATCCTTTCTAACATAGAGTCACCGTGGAAAACAACAAAAAAAAAAAAAGAAAAAAAAAAAAAAAGAAACAAAAAACAAGTTGAGAACAAAAAA
>VUQK01002599.1:23458-33773 GCA_015106715.1 Bujurquina vittata
TTTATGCATACGCACTCTCACACACTCTCTATTTGTGTGTGCACGTTAATACACACACACACACACACACACACACACACACACACACATACACACACACTACAGCTTCTGGCAGCGGGTTTGATCGCCTGGAAAATGAATACTAAATGCAGTGCAAAATGGCTGGCAGGGATCACCTTGGCTGTGTGCAGCTCACCTCTCGCTCTATACAGGCATGAAACTGGAGCACCTCCATACCTGTCTCCCCACTCAGGATATTCTTGGACCTCACAGCTTGGTAAGGAGACACAAAGAAATATTTTGCTTTTGTTAGTAATTTTCATCTAAGTAGAGCGAAGAAAAGCTCATCATGTGCCCTGGCTGTAGTATTCCCTTTGAGCTGTCAGCTTTTTCCTCTTAGTGATTCAGATGGGAAGGAAACACATCAGGCTTTGCTGTGAAAATATTTCTATAACACATACTGTACGTGCTCACCTACATGCACAAACATGGGCGTATAATGTACGTTCCTGTACACACGGGCAAGCACACACACACACAAACACACAAACACACACGCAGAACTGTTTAATTTCCTCACTCACGGGAATCAAAGGAATAGTAGCTACTGTAGCTGAGGAGCGGGCCAGCTGGGAGCAGGTTTTCCTGAAGCTGGTGGGGATCCAGGCACACATTTACACATATGCACATTACCAGGCTCCAGGGTTTAGCGCTGCTCTCAATTTTAAGATTGTTTTCCGGAGTAGGCCACTCATATTTCAGTGTTACCGAGTTTTATCATTATTGCACAATGTTATGATTGTAAAACCAAATTCAAGCTATACAGAATTATTTTATTCATGTTTTTTTCAGTGTAGCCTATAAACCAGTTTGAGTATCTCTCTGTTTTGTTGTAACACTGTCACAGGCTTTTAAGGATCTGGATTTTTTTTCGAACGCCTGATCCACACGCCAGTCCGGTAGGCGGCGGTAATGCAAGTCTAAGCTGGTTTGTCCACCGCCATTAAACCCACAAGAAGAAGACGATAATTGTTACCAGTGCATAAATAAATGTTACAATGCATAGATAAATGTTATAATAAATGCAAGGGCGTAGGAGCGAGTTTACTATTGGGTGGGGACACATATCGGAAACCCGACAGATTCATAAATACTCTGAGCAAAGCAGGGGCGGGCTGGGGTTGAATTTCAGCCTGGGAGCTTGGTCTTGAGAGGCCACGAGAGCTGCACCGCGAGCGCTGATGTGTCCTAAATTGCATAAAAAAAAGATAAATAAATAAAATAAAAATCCTGGAATGCTGGTCCAGAATTTTTATTATTATTTTTTGGGTGGCTGGCCTCTCCTTTAGAGATAAGGTGAGAAGTGCGGCCATCCGAGGGGCTCAGAGTAGAGCCGCTGCTCCTCCACATTGAACGGAGCCAGTTGAGGTGGCTCGGGCATCTGATTAGGATACCTCCTGGCTGCCTCTTGGGTGAGGTGTTCCGGACATGTCCCACCGGAAGGAGCTCCCGGGGTAGACCCAGGACATGCTGCAGAGATTATATCTCTTGGCTGGCCTGGGAATGCCTTGGGGTCCCTGCCGAAGAGCTGGTGGAAGTGGCTGGGGAGAGGGAAGCCTGGGCTTCTCTGCTTAGGCTCCTTCCCCCGCAACCCGGCCCCGGATAAGTGGAAGAGAATGCATGGATGGATGGATGGATGGATGGATGGATGGTTGGATGGATGGATGGATGGATGGATGGATGGATGGATGGATGGATGGATGGATGGATGGATGGATGGATGGATGAATGGATGGATCGGCCGGCCACTTGGGAAACCTCCTGAACCTCCCGATGTCCACCATGCCCCTGGTCACAAACGTGGATCCCACACACAGCCTACGGACAGGTTCATGGACGGTCGTCTATATGTTGGCAAAATTTGCTGTCACCAGGGGGGAGTGATGCAAACACACTGTGAGCTACTCTTGGCTTTGCTGCAGAGAAGAGCAAAGATATAACATGCAAAAAGCTGAAGTGAAACAGAGTAAAGTGTCCACTGTACCCACTGTATGTGCTTCTCATGCTCTATTTTTTTTTTTAATTTTTACCTTTGATATTTCTTTTTGGGCTTCTCCTTTTTATGTTGAACTCCGCTGTTGCTCCCTTTTTTGTTCTGACCCACTTTTAAACCAGCCAGCATTTGACCTACACATAACGTCATCTACGTCAAATTATGCTATTGGGTCCTTGGAGGACTGCATGCAGACGTTTTTGTGTTCGTTTCACACCCCCATGAGGAGGCTCCGCATAGACAAATACCTACACAAACGCAGTACATTAATACAAGCATAACTGTGCTTGGAACTGATTTGGTCATAGAGTCCTTAATGTCTGATATGGCCACTTGTTAAACAGATTTTGCTCAGTTTGTTCCACACTTGTGCTAAAAATACCTTGCAGCATGACTCAACTATTAAAAAAAATTAAGTGGGAACTGATGTAATAATTTTAGTAGGAACTGATGTCATTGTACTATATTAATGCGTTCTGAAGTCTGGACTACATCACTTGTCTACATTAAACTCTTAACATCCACCAGGCAACTAGCAGCCTGTCTACAGTTAGGATTGGTTTGTATTTTACCCATGTGATAAATAGACAAATTATTGGCTAGAAGATGGTGCACTTCAAATAAAATCTCATAGATTAGTGTTTTTTCCCTGTCCAAAGCATTTTTTGTTTGTGTTTTATGCAAATAAATTCTATAAAAATGGGTAAATGTTAATCAAACCTGCTGTGGCTCAGCTCATGAGCTGTGATAAATAATGCTTTAACCAAAACATTCTCATTTATGAACCAAAAGAAGCAAAAAACATAATTAACTTGAACTTAGTCACAGTGTTGTAAGCGTGTCAGTAGTTGGAGTGTTTGAATGTTAGGTGTGTGGTATTGTGTAAAATCTAAAATAAACAGGCGGAAGCTAACCAAACAAATAACATGGTGATTGCTAAAAGCAGAGAGCGAGAGACTAAAACAGCCGGCTCTCCTTAATTCTCCAAGGAGATTGGCCAGGTGCTCCCAGTTGCACTAATTAACAGCGCCTACCAGGAACCTGCAAGACAACACTGAGGGACAAATAGGGGAAAACTTTAGGGGGAATAGGGAATAGGGGAAAAGTCTAACTCTGCCCCTGCCCTTGTACCTAGATGGGTTGCCAATGTGCTGGTGGTTAACTTTGGAGAAAGCATCTGTGCTTTGGGTCCTGATGTGGGGTGGGGGGATCTGTGAATCAGGCTTGTTCTGGTGCATCCAGCAGATGCCCAGTTGAAGCTTGGAAGTCGAGCTGACATCTTGGGCTCTTTGAGGCTGCTGCCATTGGGGAGTGCCATAGTCACTGACGTGTGCATGGTCTGCAACAGTGTTTAGCGGTGCGTGTCAAAGTAATGTCTGCATAAATTCAAAGACCCAAGGTTTCCCAGAGGAACAGTGCATTGTTTCAAGAAGATCAGTGTTGTTATCTCCACCTGTCAGTGGTTTTAATGTAGTGGCTGATCATTGTCAACCGAACACACCAGCATGTGCAGACACACTAGCACGCTTGGTGAAATTATCCTACAAGTATTCCTCCCAGGCTTCTTTTTTTCTTATTTCTGCATGTGTGGCAGGAGAGTAGCATGGCTACTTGGATGGAATGCTTACAATGCAGCCATGTCTGTGTGTTTATACGCGATTATGAATCTTTTTACGTATACGAGATGTGCTCATAGCGCGACGGGAATGTGTTTGTGCCCGAATGTTTGCATTTGTGAGCGACTAGTGTTATCAATCCAGACCAGATGACAGAAGCCCTTTAGTGGAGAGTTAGTTCAGTTTAGCATGAAGATGAGGTTTGCAGGCTCGTGCGTGCCAGTGTTACTTTTCCCACATATATGTGTGTGTCAATGAGTGTGTGTGCATTTAGGGTATTTGTGTGTGTGTGTGTGAGTGTTGGTCTTTGATGTCAGCTGGTAGCTGCTGCTGTTTGCAGTGTTAGGTAATCACAAAACACAATCATTCTGATCTATTCCTGAACCTCTGCCATTATATATAGCATTCCCCTCATCCACCCACAAACCCTCTACATTTTTCTCTCTGTGTCTCTCATACACACACTCATTTTGTATTTTTTTCCCTCTACTTTCCATCTCTCCTCTGCTCTGCCACTCCTCATCTCTGTCCTCCATCTCCTACTCCCACACTCTCTCTATCGCTGTGTTTTGTTATGTATTGCTGCTCTCTGTTGTGTGTCTCCAGGCTCAGGACATTTTTCTTGTCATCTCTCTTTTTCCCCCGTTCCCTCAACCGCTGTCCCTGAGCCCCCTGCACACCGCACCACTAACGCCCCATTTCTCCCTACTCACCTTCCAACATTCCTTCTTTACCCTTCCTGTCCTCTTCTCCTCCTTTTTTGCCTTGCATCACATGTGAATGCTGTCAGAGGGGGAGTATATTGATTGCACGCTTGGCTGACAGTCACACTAATGGACAACTTAGTGTGTGTGTGGTTGAGAGGGGGTGTTTAAACAGCAGTCTTGGCAATAACTCACCTGACCAAGCGAATGGCCACCGGGCAGGCAGGTGGACCGAGAGGTGCCGCAGCCCACAGTGCGGCTCGACAGGCTGCATTTGAAAAGCAAGTGAGCCAAATGTAGGGCAACTTTCAAATCACACCCTATTTCTTCATCTTTGGGGGAATTTGTTTTTGACCAGACGCGCCATGTGAGCACACTGGCAATAAAACAGACGAGTAAATTCAGGAACTGCAGCAACCCGTCTTCCCTGGCGTCATTTCATATTGTTTGACATTTATCTCAGACATGCAGGATATCAAAAGCGCTGTTTTCAAACACAGAGTGTGCTTTATTTTTGCTAGATCCTGAGCCATGCTCCACTATAATCGCCACTGCAGCATGGACAGCAACACAGTGTAAGACTTACACTGCAGTTAAAATGCTAATATGGGCAATTCAATTAAAACTATCTCTTTTCCATCGCCTATAACAATGTTCTGTGGTGTTCTGTGTCCACTCTTTTATGGATTATTATGGAAACAGAGAGTGGGTTTATTTTCTCTCTGGCAGTTTTTGGACATGGTCATGATGATTGCAGAGCCTAATGCAGCAGCTGCTTTGACAGTAGAAAAGCTTTTGATATATGGTGCTGATCTAACAGCGAGAGAGACTGTGACATTTGTGTTCTGCACAGACACTTTCACTTAACACTGTACATGCAGCACCCTAAACTGTGGCACAAGCATTGTGTGCACGCAGCATAATTATGTCATTTCTTTACATACCAGCACAATGCATGCATTGCAACTAACAAACCACGTGTACATGTTATCATAATTGCTGCTGGCACAGTGTGGGGCTGTGCGATGCAGAAATGCTACCAGTTAAATCATACCGTGGGACTGTGCGTTAGAGCACATATTACATCACTTTCTCCTCATACCTCATGCTTTTAATTCATGTCATTTAATTTGTATTCAAACGTGGGAAGATACAGCTGTTAGGCGTGACAGCGGTGATAGTACACTAGGAGTAGTAATTCAGATAAATAAGCAATTGAGTAAACACATTTCTCATGCATAATTAAGTTTAACCTGACCTAGATCAAGTAACATGAATGAGTGATTCTAATTTGAGTTGCCAGTTGTAAACCTTATAAACAATAAATGTGGACATTCATAATTCTGTAGTAAGCTGTGGAACTTCTAAGGCTAATGTACCATGGGCTAACTTAATGTATTATGCAGCCACTCACCAGTGCCTAGTACTGATTTACTGAACAATGGAGCAAACAAATGGTAATCCCACATTAAATATGGTGCTCTGGCATAAATATCCTAACCGACATTGCTTTTAGCATATGCTATGATCTATTAGCATAGAGTGGGCAGAGGGATAACCAACAATTTAGCGTGAGAAAGCTGAGCAGGCTGTAGCGCAGCAGTGTTTGACCACCGAATGACAAAATGAATCACTTAATTAACCTTGTGAAGGTTACACTCTGGTCATGGAGACACTTGCACAAACACGGGCGCGCACACACAGTCTGAATGTGACCTGCATTTCTCGTGCAGATAAGCACTGTGGCTCTTTGTTTTCCTTGTATTGTTCTCTGGCTGGATTCACAGGCTGCTACTCTGCTGTTGAGATGGTTGAAGAGCCAATACGTCCTGCTGGTGAGGGACATGAAATATTGACTTACAGACAGAATCAACCTCCAAACAGTGAGAAATTATTCATCGTTTGTAAGATATAATGTTTTTGATCATACAAACCATTGTTCTGCGTCAGACCTCTGGCTTGCAGTGCTTTTATTTAACCTTGAACAGATTCCCATCATACCCATGTGTCAATGAAATATGTATTAAATTTAGCAGTTTTCTTCTCCAAGAGACAATTCTGAGCAGCCAAAAATACTGACAACAAACTCATCTGGCATTCTGTCAGAACATAAGGCGCATAAAAAAGACTGTCTTTTAACCACAATGTTATATTTTTGATTTCTAAATAGAATTTTTTTTGTCTGCTGTTGATCATAGACTTTATTTTCTACACCAAAGTGCTTCTGTGATTGGTGCTGTTTGTCTGTTGGCAGGAATGTTTAAAGAAGTTTGAAATGATTTACTGGAAATTTTGAGCGGAGGTTGTGCAGTTTAGAAATGATTAACCTTCGGAGTCTATCAGGATCTGCATTAGCGCACAGGATTTTTGGAAAGATTCTTCACTTATTTACTTCTATATTACTGCAGGTGCCACAGTGGTGCTCACAGCACTGTTGCCTCAGGGCAAGAAGGTCCTGGATCCGTATCCACCAGCTGGCTCGGACCTTTTCGTGTGGATTTTGCACGTTTTCCTTGTGCTTGTCCAGAGATATGCATGTCCATTTAACTGGCAATTCTAAATTGGCTGTAGGTGTAAATATAAGTGTGATTGGTTTTCTGTCTTAGCTCTGCAATGGACTGGCAATCTGTCTAGGGTGTATCCCATATTTCACCCTATGACACCTGGGATAGGCTGCCCCTAAACTGGATAAGCGATTAAGAGAATGGATGGATGGATCTTTGCTATTACAATATAAAAAAAGAGGCAGAATTAGACATTCTGCATTATATCTTTGCAAACACAAATTAGAGTATTAAGAAGAAAAACTGGCTAACATTGCATTGATTCTTTCAAGAAAACATTAAACTAATTCATATCTGCATACTGTATCCTTCTGGATCCAGGGACTCAATTCTTGCCTGGTGTGGAGGGAATTTTTAACCTTTGTAGAAATTGCTCTTTCCTGCTGCTAATAGTTATTTTATCATATAATTAAGACATTGAACAGAGTGTGCTGCATATGTACTTTTTTAACTGAAAACCTTGTAGTGCCTTGAATATAGTGCACATTTATTATGTAACATGACTGAAGCCTGATGCCTAAAAAGTCTTTTCAAAACATTGTGGTATACACCATAAGTGGATGAATCCTCAAAATATCCTCACTTTTGCTCTAAGTGTGGCATCTTTTTTTTTGGTTTCCCAGCTGGGTCTGAGAGGTACTGAAAATGCCTCCTGCTCGGGGCATCTGAAAACAAAGTGCAGAATGCTGCAGTCAGTAATGCATTTAGCACAGATGGATACACAAATAAAGAGCTGTTTATGCAAAACAGATGCACAACAATGTCCAGTCACTCCATATTTCAGTATTTTGCTGAATCTCTCTGCCTTCCCCCTCTCCCCCCTTCTCCAGTTAGTTCCTGTCAGACCTAATAGTGTAATGTCTCATCTTGAATGGCGATGACCAATTTTAGTCTCAGTCATGGGTGTTAGAATTGTACAGCATCTTGAGGAGACACACACAATATATTTAGGCAAAAATTATCATTAGGACAATAAAAGTTTTTAGAAATAGCAACCATTAGCCCCTGGTTAGACCACAAATCTGAAAACATAATTACATGCTTAATTCAATGTGATTAATATGTATTGCAGCTGATTAACCACCTCAGCAATATTAGTCCGGCCAATTTACATGATACCAGTAAATGAAAGTTTCAATTCATATTAAACAGTTATAATCTAGACCAAGTAGTCATAGTACATATACAGCCTTGGGATTAGTGTAATAAAATATGGTCAGATGAAAGCAGTTTATTAATGAATTTATGGGGTGTTAGGCTTCTAGAGTAAAACAAAAAAACAAAAAGCATTGTAAAATCATTTGATTAAAAGGATAATTTATGGGTGAACACAAACAGAATACTGAAAAGTCATTATTTTTTGTGCCATCTCCTCCAGCTACATAACATTTTCTGTGCCACAGTCTGACAGAGGACATTATTAAAAATTATTTTCCTGGCATTTCCAGTGTTCAGGGTGCAGAAGGAAAGACAACATGCGAGAGAAGGGATAACATCACCCAAGGTCAGGAGCTATATCCAAACCCAGGTGTTTTCCAGCATGAGGCACGATTAGAAAGAGTTCCTCTGGGCTTCAGCGTGTTATCCGGTCGCTTGTGTGACCTTTTTAAAATGGATGGTGCAGTTTTTTTTCTTTTATATGAAATGGCTCGTAAAGAACTTGATCAATTATGCAATCCAATATACAGCCACTAGGCGTGACCCTGCTCGTCACTGCTTTTCTTCACTTATCTGAACACATTTAGGGATAAAAAAGTTGAGTCACTTCTTCGTAATTTTTGTCGTGGTTGTAGGCACTATTTTTAGACTCAGGTTTTGGCTACAGTGAGATTTTTGCCGCCATAGTAGCACCAAGGCCAGAGTCAGTATTATCTTTTAAGGCTCAGACTTCAGATTGTGGCTGAGTCAACACAGATTGGCGCTGTCTCGAGTCGCACGGCATTATTCACGGCTTAAATTCACCATCTGGCACTAATGCAAAGTTCTCAGTTATTTTAGCAGCAGCTTTAAAAGTAGAAATGTATTTTTCATTCACTTATCCCCGGGCACAATCCTCAACACAACTAGAAAACAATGTCAAACAAACCCCCCCCAAAACAGAACATGAAGATGAGACAACAGATAATTACTGGATTTGTCTTTTTTAAAATAGATGATTTTTTATTCATTTCCCCGTGCCTGCTTCTAAATATATTAAAATAATGAGCTAAACAAGTAAATATGGGGAGAAAAAAGCTTTAATTCTGCAAGGATGTGGAGCTGGTTGGGAAGTACTTCCACAAATGTTAATTGTAACTCTTATGCTGTTGTTAAATTTAAAGTCTTCCTCTTGTCTTATCATTTAAATGATCAAGTTAAAGGCTGTAAAATATTAAATGTCACAGGAAGACATTTCATGGACACTGAAGATGTTTTTACATTGGCTTACAGGCTATTTGAAAGACTTTCAGAATACCTGCAGCGATTAAAAAAAAGAAGAAGCTTGATCTAACTTTGAGATGATTCAAGTCTTGTTCATTTATTACAAATTCAGGCACACGCTTCTTTTTACTGGGCAAAGAAATAAAATTCTCACAGATTTCTTTGTGAAATGTCTTAAATGAAAAAGGTGGCTGAAAATGCATGATGTAAGAGTTTGCTTTTAACAGGATTTTAACCCCGGCGTTCCACATCGATACCTGAACCTTATAAAAGAGCATGACCATTCCTGTCCTGAGTGGGAGCATTGCCTTGCCCCACATGCTTTGGTATTTGCATAGTTACTTTGCATAGATGCAAGTGAATCCTTTTCAGATGCTGAAGCGAGTCTGAGAAGTGCAGTCAGAGAGAATTTGTCTCTTGCCCGGGGCAGCTGAAAACAAACCAAATTTGAGCATGCTGCTTTCTGCGGAGGAAATTAGTACAGACGAAAACACAAACCAGAAACCCCACATGTAAACTTGAATCACAAGAGCACGTTTACAGCACTTGGTTTCCCCTTTTTTTTCCTTTTTTTTTCAGCTTTCTCCTCCCCTCATGGTTGCACTGTCAGCGCTGAGGGTATGACGGGTTGTCCTTATCTCACATGACCGAATTTAGATTTAGTTGTGGAAGACAAAAAAACACAACCATCTGAGTGGATGCACAGCATGTCCTAGTCATATAATACACATACCCGAGTCAAGCGCAATGTGTGCTCTTGTTCCCGGTCACGTACCAGAAACAAATTCTTTCTATTTCTGCCTCCCAGTACTAGAGTGAAATCTCTCTCTCTCTCTCTCTCTCTCTCTCTCTGTCTCTCTCACTCACACACACACACACACACACACACACACACACACACACACACATATGCACAGTTACAAATCAGCCCTCCAAAGGACTTTCTGTGGACACTGC